>CACVBM020001751.1:5000-83301 GCA_902728155.2 Microthlaspi erraticum | reverse complement strand
TTGGTTGGCAACACAGTCACTTACACCACTCTAATCCAAGGGTTTTTCCAAGCTGGAGATTGTGATAACGCCCAACAAGTTTTCAAACAAATGGTGTCTGGTGGTGTGCCTCGTGATATTCGGACATTCAACATTTTGTTGGATGGATTTCGTAAAAACGGGATGCTCGAGAAAGCGTTGGTCATATTCCAGCGTCTGCAAAAGAGTCAAATGGAACCTGATATCTTCACCTATAATATCATCATTGAAGGGTTGTGCAAAGCTTGTAAGGTGGAAGATGCGTGGAAGTTGTTTTGTAGCCTCGACCTCAAAGGAGTGATGCCTGATGTTGTAACATACAGCATTTTGTTGGATGGATTCTGTAGGAAAGGTTTAAAGGAGGAAGCAAGTGCCCTAACTCATCAACGAAATGAGGAGCTGCGGTTTTGCTGCAGATGATTCAACCTTTGGCTTAGTCACTCATATGTTACATGATGGGAGATTAGACAAAAGCATCCTTGATATGCTCTCTTAGAACATTGCCTACTATTCTAGATGGCAACTTCTCTCGTTTGTTGTTATGTCTTATCTTCATCGAATCTTTCTGATTCTGTTTGTTATTTCCCTGCTAGGTTTCTGATGATGCAAACACTTGTTGTCTTGTTAAGTCAAGAATAGTGTAAGCTAAAATAATTGAGTGTAGTTTATATAGCCCCTGACCTTTTGTTATCCACAGAAGCATAGTTTATATAGCGACCTCCAACAAGAAAACAGTTGAGCAACTAAAAGCGTTTATTAGTTAATTGTTAATATGTTAGGAAACACACCCATTACGCTTCAAGCAAGTGGTGTTAAATTGCTAATCCCAAGCCTTGCGTGTACGTTTTTTCTGATCTTGTTCTCTCTGTGAATATAGATATCTGGAACATTGGATCATCTTGATGGTGAAGATATTTTGCAAGATGATATGTTCATCGAGAAAGGGAGCTTCGGTTAAAAAGTCTCGACATGAATCTGAAAATAGAGATCCCAAAGTGGATAGGGTTGTGCTTACTTGTTATAACAGATGCAGCAAAAAAACTCTTCGGATCTATTGTCTTAGTGTTGAGTTTCTGTTTGTCTGCTTAGGGAGTTTGGTGCTGTCTTTGTATTGATTTAAGAGAATTGCTCTGTTGACGATTTGAGATGGTGTCGAACTGTGTCAAGCAAGCTTATGGCTCTTGAATCTGATTTGTGCGAAGGTCACAATATCTCTTTACCTAATTTACTTGTTTTGTTCATACTTGGTAGCAATTCTTTAGCCTGATTCTGATGTCTCTATAGAAAGATTGCTTCTCATTCAAGCGAGTGTGTCCTACTCATTTGGTATGGCTTTTGTCTATGTTGTTCTCTGGTGACTCATTGTCATATGTAACATAGTGAAGTGATTTGGCATCTAAATATTTAGATTGAGTGAGTGCTGTAGAGTTGGACCTTTTGCTCTTTAGAGAATGAATAGTAAAAAGTATTGATTTTGATTTCTTCTGAGGCTAGTTTCTGAATAGCGCCACGCTAGTTTCTGTGTCTCGGCTCTGTTTTGATTCGCCGAGATTTTAGTAACTGCAAATCAAATCAAAATATGTACTTTCTCGTCATCTCCACCATGAAAGCAATTACATTTGCAGCCGGTTTTACCTAAACCGTATCTGCACGATTACAATAACCGATTACATTTCCGTCAAGTTATTTGATTAGGTCTGGATAAATTATCTGCAACTGAACCTAACCGAACCTTTTTTTTGAACAACCGAACCAGTACCAGAGAATTCGCCGGAAAGTTACCATCTGCAGATTCTCGTTTGAGAATCGAAGCTTCTTCCACTCTTCTCCTCCCTCCCATTATTTTCAGTGCATTTTAAGCCCACCAAATTGAGAAACAAACCAGAACAAAAAAACGCAAACCGGTAAGCTCAATAAGCTAATTAAGAGAAAGTAGTAAACCGGTTTTTGGAGCCAACTCTCTCTCTCTCTCTCTTCGTCACTCTCAGTGGCTGAAGAACATACTTTTCATGTGATTCAAGGGTTTACTGAGTTTTACAGATCGAAAGAAAAAGAGAAGATTGAGAAGAACCCAATCACCTGAATCCCAAATCGAGAAGATGAGATTCGCGATTGCAATTACGGCCAAGAGATTTGCTCATCGGGTCTTCTGGTGAACCAAGGTAATCCTGGAACTGCTTCTCCCTTCGTTTCTCCCTTTGCTGCTGCTGGAAACGAGCTTTCTCTGGTGGAGTTATGATTATAGAGAGAAGATTAGAGGTGGGTTTCTACAGAATGTTAAGTTAGATGATGCAATTGGTTTGTTCAGTGAAATGGTCAAGTCTCGTCCTTTGCCTTCCATATCGATTTCAATAAGTTGTTGAGTGCTATTGCAAAGATGAAGAAGTATGATGTTGTGATATCTCTGGGAGAGCAGATGCAAATTTGAGAATGCACATGATCTCTATACTTCAATATTTTCATAAACTGTTTCTGCCGCGCTCTCAACTCCTCTCGCTTTAGCTCTTCTTGGGAAGATGATGAAACTTGTATGAGCCCAGCATTGTCACGTTTAACTCGCTCTCAATGGTTTCTGTCACGGGAATAGGATCTGAGGCTGTAGCTCTCTGCTTGATCAAATGGTGGATTTGGGATATGAACCTAATACCGTCACATTCAACACTCTAATCCATGGACTCTTTCTCCACAACAAAGTCTCAGAGGCAGTGGCTTTAGTTGAACGGATGGTGCTGAAAGGTTGTCAACCAGATTTGCTTACTTATGGTGCGTTGGTGAATGGAGTTGTAAGAGAGGTGACACTGAACTGGCTTTAAAGCTTCTTAAGAAGATGGAGGAAGATAAAATAGAGCCAGATGTTGTCATCTACACACAATCATTGATGGTCTTTGCAAATACAGGCATCCGGATGATGCTCTCAACCTATTAACTGAAATGGAGAAGAAAGGTATAGACCTGACGTTTTCACCTACAACACCCTGATAAGCTGCCTTTGTAATTACGGAAGATGGGAAGATGCTGCTGGACTACTGAGTGATATGATTGAGAAGAAAATCAACCCGGATGTTGTTACGTTCAATGCTTTGATCGATGGGTTTGTGAAAGAGGGGAAGCTTTTGGAGGCCGAGAAATTGTACGAGGAGATGATAATAGGTCTATAGATCCTAATACTATTACTTACAGTTCACTGATCAATGGGTTTGCATGCAAGATCGCCTAGAGGAGGCCAAGCAGATGTTTGATTTGATGGTTAGCAAGATTGTCTCCCAAACGTTGTGACATATACATACTCTGATAAATGGATTTTGCAAGTCTAAGAGGGTAGAGGATGGCATGGAACTGTTTCGATATGTCTCAAAGAGGATTGGTTGGCAACACAGTCACTTACACACTCTTATCCAAGGGTTTTTCCAAGCTGGAGATTGTGAGAGTGCCCAACAAGTTTTCAAACAGATGGTTTCTGCTGATGTGCCTCCCAGTATTATGACATACAACATTTTGTTAGATGGGCTCTGTAAAAACGGGAAGCTCGAAAATGCATTGGTCATATTCCAGGATATGCAAAAGAGTGAAATGGAACTCTATTTTCACTTATAATATTATCATTGAAGGGTTGTGCAAGGCTGGGAAGGTGGAAGATGCGTGGAAGATATTTTGTAGCCTCGATCTCAAAGGAGTGAAGCCTGATGTTATAACCTACACCACAATGATCTCAGGGCTATGTAAGAAAGGTTTAAAGGAGGAAGCAATTGCCTTGTTCAGGAAAATGAAAGAAGATGGGCCTCTTCCAGATAGCGGTACCTATAATACGCTGATTAGGAGATATCTTAGAGATGGTGACAGAGCCGTATCAGCAGAACTCATCAACGAAATGAAGAGCTTCGGGTTTGCTGCAGATGCTTCAACCTTTGGCTTGGTCACTCATATGTTGTCTGATGGGAGACTGAACAAAAGCTTCCTCGATATGCTTTCTTGAAGTCTTTATCCTCTATAAACAGATTGTAGAGCAACCATCTTCACTTGAGAGCATTTATGAGGTGAATCGGCTTCTTCTTTCAATTTTTTGCTGTTCTTGTGATTACTTCTTGATGCAAGTTTACGTTTTCATGTTTAAATTGATTCTTGTGTGTGAGCTGCTTCATGGACATGACATGATCAGTGATGAGAGTCGGAAGAAGACTTTGATGTAACAGAGAGACCCTTTTGGTTGGAGCTGAGATAAATGCATAAAGGTTTCTGATATTACAAAGCAGCTTTATTTGATGCAAGCTCAAAGAGATTATTATGTATGTACAATACTTGGTGAAAATCCATTCTGATTTGAAAGTATAAAATTTTATTTGATTCATAGAAAGTTTTTCAGATTCCCTTTAGAGTTCACTGTCTCTGTCTCTGCAATTTTTTCACGTCAATTAGCAGTGTTAAACCAAGAAAAACCAGATAGATATGGATCAAACTAAATTCATAGTAACTTAATTTTCATTTGATAAAAAAAATAACCGAAACAAAAAATAAATGGAACCAAAATAAATTTTATCTCAACCAGAGATATACTTTTCTAGAAAACTAAAACAAACGTTGTCAAAAGAAAAAAGAAAGAGATAACCAAAGCAAATAAGATTATATACAAATCAAACCGTACCAGAGAACTCAGAGTGAACCGGTCACCGAGAAATGATAAGACGAAATCTTGACCGTCAAAATACCAAAATGATCCGACGGCTCTGGAAATCCATCTTCTTCAAACCGAAATTAAAATTTGCTCTGGGTTTCACAAAAAGTTTGTGAGTTTGAAGTTTCTGCAACTGTTCATTTAGGGGTAAACGAAGGTTGTGAGAGCGATTGATTGCGTCCGAGTCGGAGATTGAGAGGAAACCCAATCCACCACCTGAAGCTAAAGTCGCTGAAGATGAGATTTGCGATTGATTGCGTCTGAGTCGGAGATTGAGAAGAAACCCAATCCACCACCTGAAGCTAAGGTCGCTGAAGATGAGATTTGCGATTGCATTGAAAGCGAAGAGATTTGTTCACCGGAGGCTTCTGGAGAGAGGTAATCCTGGAACTGCTTCTCCTTCGTTCTCTCTTTGCTGCTGGGAACGAGCTTTCTCTGGCGGGAGTTATGATTACAGAGAGAAGATTAGAGGTGGGTTTCTACAGGATGTTAAGTTAGAGGATGCAATTGGTTTGTTCAGTGAAATGGTCAAGTCTCGTCCTTTGCCTTCCATATCGATTTCAATAAGTTGTTGAGTGCTATTGCAAAGATGAAGAAGTTTGATGTTGTGATATCTCTGGGAGAGCAGATGCAAAGTTGGGAATTCACATGTCTGTATACTTCAATATTTTGATAAACTGTTTCTGCCGCTCCTCTCAGCTCTCTCTTGCTTTAGCTCTTCTTGGGAAGATGATGAAACTTGGATATGAGCCCAGCATTGTCACGCTTTCTCGCTTCTCAATGGTTTCTGTCACGGGAATAGGATCTCTGATGCAGTCTTTGCTTGATCAAATGGTGGAAATGGGATATAAACCTGACATAGTGGCGTTTACAACTCTAATCCATGGACTTTTCTCCACAACAAAGCCTCTGAAGCCGTGTCTTTAGTTGAAAGAATGATTGCGAAAGGATGTCAACCAAATGTGCTTACTTATGGTGCGTTGGTAAATGGAGTATGTAAGAGAGGTGAGACTGATTTGGCTTAAAGCTTCTCAAGAAGATGGAGGCAGAGAAATTAGAGGCAGATGTTGTGATCTACAACACAGTCATTGATGGTCTCTGCAAATACAGCATCCGGATGATGCACTCGAGTTATTCAATGAAATGGAGAACAAAGGTATTAGACCTGACGTTGTTACCTACAACTCCCTCATAAGCTGCCTTTGTAATTACGGAAGATGGGAAGATGCTGCTGGACTAGTAAGTGATATGATTGAGAGGAAAATCAACCCCGATGTTGTTACGTTCAATGCATTGATCGATGGGTTTGTGAAAGAGGGGAAGCTTTTGGAAGCTGAAAAATTGTACGAGGAGATGATCAAAAGGTCTATAGCTCCTGATATTGTCACTATAATTCACTGATCAATGGGTTTTGCATGCAGAGTCGCCTAGATGAGGCCAAGCAGATGTTTGATTTGATGGTTAGCAAAGGTTGTCTCCCAGACGTAGTGACATAGTACTACTCTATAAATGGATTTTGCAAGTCTAAGAGGGTAGAGGATGGCATGGAACTCTTCCGTGAGATGTCTCAAAGAGGATTGGTTGGAGACACAGTCACTTACAACACTCTTATCCAAGGGTTTTTCCAAGCTGGAGATTGTGAAATGCCCAACAAGTTTTCAACAGATGGTTTCTGGTGTGCCTCCTGATATTTGGACATACAACATTTTGTTAGGATGGGCTTTGTAAAAACGGGAAGCTAGAGAGCATTGGTCATATTCCAGGATATGCAAAAGAGTGAAATGGAACTGATATTTCACTATAAGTATTATCATTGAAGGGTTGTGCAAGGCTGTAAGGTGGAAGATGCGTGGAAGTTATTTGTAGCCTCAGTCAAAGGAGAAGCCTAATGTTGTAACATACACTACAATGATCTCAGGATTCTGTAGAAAGGTTTAAAGGAGGAAGCAAGTGCCTTGTTCAGGAAAATGAAAGAAGATGGGTCCTCTCCCAAATAGCGGTACATATAACACGCTAATCCGGGCACACCTTAGAGATGGTGACAAAGCCGCATCAGCAGAACTCATCAACGAAATGAAGAGCTGCGGGTTTTGCTGCAGATGCTTCCACCTTTGGCTTGGTCACTCAATGTTACATGATGGGAGATTGAACAAAAGCTTTCTGGGGATGCTTTCTTAAAACAGACCATCTTCTCTTGAAAGCATATATGAGGTGAATCGTGTGTTTAACGTTTTCTTGTTTAAAGTTAGTGTTGTTTGTGAGCTGCTTCATGGACATAACGTTAGGTTGCAAACACATGATCAGTGATGAAAGTTGGAAGAAGACTTTAAAATTTTAGGAAGCTAAGCTTATGTACTAGAGACCCTTTTGCTTGGAAGTGAGATAAATCGGATACATAAGTTTCATCATAAAATAACTCAAAAAAAAACAAAAAAAGCCAAACATAGAAATAGTTGGTGTGTTACGTTACATGATAATAAAAAACACAGTTAGAGATTAAGAATTGGCACAATCCGTGTTCGGTCGGTGCGGAACAAACAGCATAAACATACAAAACACAAGATGAACACGACCATTATAGCGACGACTGGCAGAACTAAGATGAGAACTCGACCCATATTCATAATCATATTTGTTTCTTCACACCACAACTTGATCTTTCTAACTTTTTTCTTGTGTCTTCTTTTTCTTTTTGCTAAGGTCTAAATATATATATATATATATATATATATATATATATTGTATTGTTAACATAAAAGTGAAATTTGTAAGGTTTACATTTTATCATTAAGGAACATTGACTAGAAAAAAAGTTGGAAATTTTACATCTAGACATTAAAGTAAAAATAACTAGACAAAAGTATATAGAAGTTTTACATTTTGTAGTTTTTTGTCAATCAAGTATATAGTATATAGAAGTTTTACATTTTGTAGTTTTTTTGTCAATTATTTAAACCTACTACAATATTTTAACGTTTTGTTTCAAAACATTCTGAAATTTTGGTATTTAGGTCATTTTGCATGTTAATGTAATCTTTGTTTTTTAACGTGATAGGTTGCAAAACACACTTGTTGAAGACCCATTTGGTTGCAACTGAGATATATATGCATAATTTTTCTGATATAGATTTGTAAAGACAAAGAAGCTTTATTTGAATCAAGCTCAAAGAGATTATTATATGTACAAATACTTGGTGAACAAAACTTAGAAAAGTTAAAAATGCATTTTAATTTGAAAGCAAAAAAACTTATTTGATTCATAGAAAGATTTTCTAGATTCCCTTTGGAGCCACACCAACGGAGTTCAATGTCTCTGCATTTCGAGGCCTTTGGAGTTCACATGCACAAAAACAAAAACAAAATGAAGATTTCAGTTCTTGTTAGTTAAAACCAAGATAAACCAAATCAAACTAGGTCAAACCAAATTCATCATTGAACATACGTGGTGAATGGGTTAGGTCTGGTGGGATCAGATAAGATTGCACCAGACTTGTCTTGAATCTGACCTAGTTTCCTAAGCCAGGACTTGTTAATAAATTTGTCGGCGGAGGAAACACAATTGTCCGGATCATCGACTTCTGCCATAGCCCCTCTTCTGTTCTTCCTTGTACTGACCGACGGATTATGCACAATCTGCTGCTTGAGGCTGTGTCCGGCCATAACCACCGCTAAAGCAACAAAACCTCCTATTATAGCAATTGGTGCAAACTCTCCTGTTACTGAGAACCTGTTTGACCATAATCCAAGTGATGATCATCAAATTATGTTTCTTTATTTTGATTTGTTCCTTTTTTGTGTTATACAAATATTTTTGTAATTAACTATCGTTATGAGAAGATACAACTTATGAAATCACCATGACTAGGAAAAATGGAAGCTTAAACTAACCACGTGTATATACACTTAGGGATGTTTAAACTAATATTTTAATTATGTATATAGAAGAATATATTTAACTATATTAAAAATCAACAGATTTAACTAAAATCAGTGTAAAAAATAAAAATATGTCTAAAGCCTAGTCAAATGAACTAAATTGTGATATGATTCCCAATGCATGAGAGTTATTTTTCTAAAACTCGAAAATCTAAAAACTAAATCGAATAATGAATACTAAACAAATGAATATTAAACCGAACCATCTAAAAAATATATAATCTCTATTTTTGTTCAATTTCTTCAAAAATTGATGAAAAACATGAAAATGGGGCAACACACAAATGAATATTAAACCGAACCATCTAAAAAATATCTAATCTCCATTTTGGTTCAGTTTCTTCAAAAATTGATGAAAAACATGAAAATGGGGCAACACAAAGCATAAACTAGATCTCCAAAATCGATTTATACAACTCTAAGACTTTTTATGAATAAAAATAAAAATGAAACATGCAATAAAACCACTAAGATTCGATTAGAATTGTTGAAATATCCATAAATACTAAAAACTGAGATCTCCATCATAAATCAATAAATCTCTTACTTGTTATATGTTTGTTTGGCGGCGTCATGGGCGGTTGATGTCGCAAAGCGACGAGAGACACCGATTTGTTTGCCGGCCGACCGCAACTGGCTCTATAAACCAATAATCATAACAATCAGTTTCACAACAGATTCATTTGTTTCTTCGATACTTAAATGTGAAGAAACAATGCTTAAAACTATACTTACGGTGATTCTGAAAGCCATTTCTGTGAAAATTAATTTTTTGACAGAAGTTAGAAAGATTGAGATGAATAGTTGATTATATACACGATGGGATGAGACTATTTAGGATCTTTGTAACTGAAAATGAAGAAATTTTCAAAATGGCATCTTATATTTAGTCATATACAGAAATTAAATCTCACCCATCAAAAATTAATTTCTTAAAAAAAAAACAATAATATTTAACCTCAAAAAAATAGAAGAATTTTGAGGTTATTGATGATCGGTCCTAATACTATTGCACATCATATAATAAAATCGATGATTCTGCATATGTGTATATATGTGTGTGATTGATTTAATTTTATTTGACGTTGTTACTTATAATGAAAATCGACCCATCAGAATTTGCAAGAAAAACATGAGTTAGACAGATAACTACTATATTTATCATAGAAAACATTATGAGATTATACATGTGATTAGATTTTTAAAATAAATAAATCATAAGAGGAGCGAATTAATATCTTTCGCTCTTTGTTAATTTAGACATATATATATTACTATCGCTTTAGTTCTTCTTCCCTTCTTCTTGTTACATGTCTCCAAACAATTAACTACGCATGAGTCAAACCAAATCTGAAGAGCTTTCATTTTCTGAAGGTGAAGGAGATGGTGGAACCTCAAAATTATCTACTGAAGGTGAAGGAGAGACTGGTGTAACCATATCTTCTGAAGGTGAAGGAGACACTGGTGTAACCTCAAAAAAAACTTCTGAAGGTGAAGGAGAGACTGGTGTAACCATATCTTCTGAAGGTGAAGGTGAAGGAGATTCAGTTGGAGAAGGAGAAGGAGAAACTCTGTGACGACCACAATGATTACCGAGTTCACACAAGGGACGGGTTGCATGAACCAAAATGTTCTCCATTCCCATTACCACTATCATCACCATCATTAACATGGCTACACTTTTTGTATTCATCATTTTTCTTTTTCTTTTCTCAAAGATTATATGTGTGATATTGTTGTGAGAATTGTGAATGTTGATGTTTGGTTGCTTAGTTTCGTGTATTTATATAGGAGGATCTGTGTAAGTTTGTGTTATAGGTGATAAGAAATTATTAAGGTGAAAATGTCAGAGAATAGTTTATAATTTGGGTGCTAATTCAAGTATAGAATAATATCTTACTATCTGGATAGGGTATTAATAGACATGTATATCCAAAATGTTATTCATATAAGTTAAGGTGATATTATACTAAGATCAATTCATGAATCATAAAAGTATAAAATTAGAAGCATCATATATAACTTTTTTAAGAAACATACTTAGTATATATAGGTTACTTACTAAGTTATTTAATCATGTAGTATTCACACTTTTTAGATATTCATTAAAGAAGCATGGATTTTAATTGTTTTATGAACTTAGAAGATTTATGTTTCTATTTGTAAGCTGAGTTTATCATATATTTTCAATAACTTTTTAGAGATATTCAACTAACAGACCTACTAAACTTGACTACTAAATCTTTAAGTTGGTCGACTTTAGAATTTTAATCTGTCATTGTTATATGTTTCCTTCAACTAACAGATCTACTAAACTTAAGTTAATAATTAATTGAGAGAATTACCAGTCACTTATGAGACGTGAATCTACATGATATTTAATTCATATGGCTAATATTTAATTCATATGAAACTTTCCATCCATCGTCTTCGTCGTATTCGATCGCAATGGAGATAACCGTGATTATGAACTTAGACAAATTCTTGGAGAATCAAAAACACAAGGCAATAATCTTGTTTCCATGAAAGAAGTTAAAAATCATTCTCTTTGTATATTAAAAATAAGAATTTTCTTCAATGTAAATAATACACATACTCTTAGCTCGACCCACTCACTGCCATAGTGTGTTTGAGAGTTTGAAAAAAAAAGTAATACAATTCTTATTAAGTTTTTACAGTAGATGAAGTTTAAAATTCTGTAACCTATTTGGCTATTTCGCAGGCACAGAAATAAAAATGACAGTAATACAGTATAAACATATTACCATTCTTAAATCTTCGGCCACCACCAAAGTTATTCAAACACAATGTTCTTTGAAGCCATAAAGAATCATGATTGTTAGCTTTTAGTCTGAGCTATTCGATCTAGAGAACATTTATCTGAAATATATAGTGTTCTTCACGATATTCATCAATTAGCTTCCTCTTTTGTCTTGACACTTCAATCTAAATTATCTTATACTTCATTCAGGTATATGGTATTATACTATTCGATTTTTTCAACAAAAAAAAACAAAAATACCATTCAATGAATAGTAAATATATTATTACGTCTCATACAAAATGATAAGATACATCTTATTATAGATTAAAAATAAAACATACGAGGAGCGAAGTAATCAATCGCTCTTTATTAATTTAGAGTTTAGACATATGTATTAGTAATATAATGTTGCTATCGCTTTAGTTCTTCACTTCTTCTTGTTACATGTCTCCAAACAGTTTACTACGCATGAGTCAAAGCGGTCCACATCTTCTGTTCCCACCCAAAAACCAATACAAAGACAAACAAAATAACATTAGTCAGATCCAGTTTATTTTTTAGCCTTTGAATGCTAATTAATATACAGTAGATAAAAAATAGAAATATATATAGAGTGAGGAAATAATATTAAGTTTGAAAAGAAAATGAGTAAACGACAACTTACTTGGATCTTTGCCAAGGTGAAAGCACTGATTCATAGAACAACCAAACATGCAAAAGAAAGTGTTTCCCTCTGACTTCGGTGTTTCTGGCTTTGGTGTCTCTGGTGACTCTGGTGAATGAGAAACAGAATTTAGAGAAAGATCAAGTTTTGAAGGAGCTGGAGCTGGAGCATGACGATGATGCTTCTTCTTCTTCTTTTTCCTTTTTCTTTCAGGATTCACATCGAAAGGGCTTTCATCTTCTGAAGATAAAGAATCCCCTGTCAAATGAAAATCTTGTAAAGTTAAAGGAGATACATTTTGTGTAACCCCAAATAAATCTTCTAAAGAAGAAGGAGATATTGGTGTATCTTCTGAAGGAGCTGGAGCTGGAGCATGACGATGATGTTTCTTCTTCTTTCTTCTCCTATGTCTGTCAGGATTCACATCGAGAGGGCTTTCATCTTCTAAATATAAAGAATCCTCTGTCAAGTGAAAATCTTGTAAACTTAAAGGAGATACATCTGATGTAACCCCAAATAAATCTTCGAAAGAAGAAGGAGATATTGGTGTATCTTCTGAAGGAGCTGGAGCTGGAGCATGGCGATGATGTTTCTTCTTCTTTCTTCTCCTATGTCTGTCAGGATTCACATCGAGAGGGCTTTCATCTTCATCTTCTGAAGATAAAGAATCCTCTGTCAAATGAAAATCTTGTAAAGTTAAAGGAGATACATCTGCTGGTGTAACCCCAAATAAACTTTCTGAAGGAGAAGGAGATATTGGTGTATCTTCTGGAGGAGAAGGAGAAAGTTCACATCCACCAGAAAGTTCACACAAGGGACGGTTTGCTTGAACCAAAATGTTCTCCATTCCCATTAACACTATCATAACCACCATTAACATGGTTACACTTTTTGCACTCACCATCATTTTTTTTGTTGGGTAACAGTTGAAGAGCTGTTTTTTGTGAATGTTGATGTTTGATTGCTGAGTTTTCGTGTATTTATATAGGAGGGTCTGTGTAAGCTTGTGCTATATTTGATAAGAAATTCTTAAGGTGAAAAATCAAAGAATATAGTTACTCAATCATGTAATATTAATAATTTGGAGATATTCATTAAAATAGCATGCATGGATTTTAGGTGTTTATATAGGAGAATATATGTAAGCTTGTGTTATAGGTGATAAGAAATTATCAAGGTGAAATGTCAAAGAATTCAATAATGTAGTATTTAATAATTCAGATATATTCCTAAAAATATCATGGATTTTTAGTTGTTTTATGAGCCTAACATAGATTTCTTAAATTTTTGGTTATGCCATCTGTACACAGTTTTTTTTTTACAAAATCAATCTTTAATCAATTGTAGTGTGACAATTGGGAAGTTATATGTTTCAGTTTGTGAGAACTAAGATGGGTTAATCATAGATTTCCAATTAGTTTTTTTTTTCAGAGATATTCCTCACAAATTCACAATCTACAACTATCAAATATTGAATCATTAAATTTCTAGTTTAAATTATTTAAAACATTTAAAAGTAAAAAAATCAAAACAAAAACAAATCAACAATGATTTTAGTTTTGTTGGGTGATAAATAACTGGAGACTGATAATTTATGTTTGTATAATACATCATCCATTCATAACAAAAAAAACAAAATGATTGTTTGACACAATTCCTACCATATAAGAAATGTGTAAATATATTAGTATGGTCTACTCAAGATGATATCATTTATGAAATGGATGAAGTATAGTTATCACTAGACTAGAAATGTGACAAACTGAAATTTTTATAGAATCTGAAATTTTAGTTTAAATTTATGAAACTTGAGATCTGAGCTAATTTGGCGGTGTCTTATTCGTCGATATGTCCAAGACATAATTAATTTAATGATATCCAAAACACTAAGGGGCATTATTGTCATTTCCACTTCGTCAACAACATCGAACAAAACCACACGAACCAAACTACAAACCAGACCGACCTATCAGAGAGAGATTCAGATCAGTTATGTCTGCAAAAGAATCTCTGTGATAAATCAATCAAAGCACTGAGCGAGTCATCGTGTAACTCAGTAAACGAGTCGAGAAGACAAACCAAATTCAACAAATGGAATCGTTAGACATGACTTCCATGGCCGCCTCGATCGGCGTCTCCGTCGCCGTCCTCCGTTTCCTCCTCTGCTTCGTCGCAACGATCCCAGTCTCCTTCGCTTGGCGATTCGTCCCGAGTCGACTCGGCAAGCACATCTACTCTGCTGCTTCTGGAGCTTTCCTCTCTTACCTCTCCTTCGGCTTCTCCTCCAATCTCCACTTCCTTGTTCCGATGACGATTGGTTACGCTTCAATGGCGATTTATCGACCATTGTCTGGATTCATCACTTTCTTCTTGGGTTTCGCTTATCTCATTGGCTGGTAATAACAAAATCAAAGCTTCAATCTTTACACTCTCTAAAGTCTAAATCTTGTTCCTTTTTCTTGACCCAAAATTGAAACTTTCATTTACTTTTATGTGTAGTCATGTCTTCTATATGAGTGGAGATGCTTGGAAAGAAGGAGGCATTGACGCTACTGGTAAACAAACACTTTCATTTTTACACTTAGCTAAGTGTTAATTTATCAGAGATTTATGGAAAGTTTGAATCTTTTAGATTTTTGAATAATGGTGAAAACAAAAAGCTGAAATTTTTTTGATTGTGTGATGAAAATGTGTATTAGTAGCTTTGATGGTGTTGATTTATCAGAGATTTATGGAAAGTTTGAATCTTTAAGATTTTTGAATAATGGTGGAAACAAAAAGCTGAAATTTTTTTTGATTGTGTGATGAAAAATGTGTATTAGGAGCTTTGATGGTGTTAACGTTGAAAGTGATTTCGTGCTCGATCAACTACAACGATGGGATGTTGAAAGAAGAAGAAACTCTCCGTGAAGCGCAGAAGAAGAACCGTTTGATTCAAATGCCTTCTCTCATTGAGTACTGTGGCTATTGCCTCTGCTGCGGAAGCCATTTCGCTGGCCCCGTTTTCGAAATGAAAGATTATCTCGAATGGACCGAAGCTAAAGGCGTAAGCTTTCTTGTTCTTGTTCTTGTTCTTGTTCCGGTTCTTGTTCTTGATCATTTGTTTGTTCAGATTTGGGGAAAAGGAAAGCGAGCATCGCCATTTGGAGCGACGGTTCGAGCTATATGTCAAGCAGCGGTTTGCATGGCGCTGTATCTCTACTTAGTGCCTCAGTTTCCGTTGACACGTTTCACCGAGCCAGTGTACCAAGAATGGGGATTCTGGAGGAGGTTTGGTTACCAGTACATGGCTGGTTTCACGGCTCGTTGGAAGTATTACTTCATATGGTCCATCTCAGAGGCTTCCATCATCATCTCCGGGTTAGGTTTCAGCGGTTGGACCGACGAGAAAGCTCAAACGAAGGCGAAATGGGACCGTGCCAAGAACGTTGATATTTTGGGTGTTGAGCTTGCTAAGAGTGCCGTTCAGATTCCGCTTGTGTGGAACATTCAAGTCAGCACTTGGCTCCGTCACTGTAAGTAAAGAACTAACAATGCTTATGAGTGAGAAAGATCATAGAGATTGCAGAGATTTTAAGAGTTTTCTTCTTGTGTTTGACTGCAGATGTGTATGAGAGAATTGTGAAGCCTGGGAAGAGAGCTGGTTTCTTCCAGTTGCTTGCTACGCAAACCGTTAGCGCCGTTTGGCATGTAAGTGCTTCTTCTTCTTCAGTGTCATGATTTAGGAGTAAGAAGTGTTTTTGATTAGTTATGGTGATAAAGGAAACGTTTTTATACGCTTTTAAAGCTTCAAAATCTCTTCTATTGGCATGTGAGTGCTCATGCACAAGTTTAAACTCTGTATGTTGATGATCATCTGCTGAATCTTGCCTGAAGTCTTGACCTTTATTTTGAAAATCTTGAAAGTAGCGGTTTTTGATTGGTTATGGTGATAAAGGAATGATTTTTATGTGTCTGCATTGCTAATTCTGCATAAAGGTTCAATCTTTTTGTTGTTGTTGTTGCAGGGACTGTATCCTGGATACATTATATTCTTTGTTCAATCTGCATTGATGATCGATGGTTCTAAAGGTACAATAGTCACCTTCATCTCTCGGTAACATTCTCTAAATTAACGTTCTTGATCTTGAAACTGTATACATTTTCTTTTGAGCAGCTATTTACCGATGGCAACAAGCACTGCCTCCGAAGATGGCAATGCTGAGAAACGTTATGGTTTTGATCAACTTCCTCTACACAGTTTTGGTTCTCAATTACTCATCCGTTGGCTTCATGGTATAAAACTTATCTTCCCCCCTCAATTTTCCGGGTTTTTTTTCGCTTATAATCTCTCATTCTTTGTGTGTGTGTTTGTTGTTCAGGTATTGAGCTTACACGAAACACTCGTAGCCTTCAAGAGTGTATATTTCATAGGAACAGTTATACCAGTTATGGTGATTCTACTCAGCTATGTAGTTCCTGTGAAGAAGCCTGTGAGACCAAAGACACGAAAAGAAGAATAAAAACTGCCTTTTTAAAAACCAGTTAAAAGTTTTTTTACATTTTTCTTCTTTTCACTTGGGACTGTTTATGTACAACACGAGAAATATGATTTGAGTTTATTTTTAATTACTTTTATTGATAGGATTTAAATACACAAATATTATAATTTTTTGGATGGATCTAAACCGGATAGTTTGGTTCCTTGGATCCAACCAATCCTCCTCCAACAACATGGACACATGGTGGTGGTGTTTTGTTGTTAATGTATTTTCTGTAAAGCCTAAAATAAAAAAGGATCGATGTAGACATTTGCTACAAAATTAAAAATATTATCATCTTAAGATTACATTTTAGAGACATGATACAGATTTAGGAAGATCCGAATCCCGAAGGGGGGATTAGTATAATAAACAGGGATTAAGGGAGATTTATTAAGGTTAAAAGAGTGTTTAATATTTGTTTAAGTGAATAAAAGTAGAAAACACCCCTGAAAGAGACATGTTATGATGGAGAAACATTAGCAAGAAGATATGTGGACCATATATATTAATATATAATCAAGTCACGTCAAAATATATATGGTCGGGAACTTACTTTTTACAGATTGTATCACATAATTTAACAAAATGCATTTGATACTGTGGACTTTCACCTAATTATTTGATTTCACATTTATAGGAATGGTCTTGAAAATGACATTTAACACTGGTTAGATATATCTTTAAAAGTATCCAAGTAAGATTTAACTTTTTGGTTAACTAAACTAAATTCAAGAGTGATTAGCTGCATGGTAAAGTTATAGTGAGATATGAACAACCAACAAAAAAGAAAAAAAAAAAAGGTTAAGTAAAATAAAGAATGACCGTGTCGGCCATACTAACCACTTTTTACTTTTGGTCAACAAAATCATAACAAACAAATTATATTCTTATCAAATTGCTTAATTCTTTTTTTGTTGACAAAATAATTAATTCAACGTTTTCTGCTCGTTCAAAGTCAGTGCTAAATCAAATTTCGGCTATTCTAGTTGCATACTCGATGGAGCCCGAAAAAACTCTGACATCTTTATTTCATGTAAGAAGTAAGAAACAAAAAAAAAGTTTGTGAATAATTATACTTCGTACAATGCTAGCAGAAAGATGAGTACAAAAGAAAGACTGTAATTTTCAGGTAGCCTAGTACCGGACAAATACGTACCATCCACTACTATTATTTTTTAAACTTGAACCCAAATAAATAACAAATAAGTTACGTACTAATACAGTTTTAGAGACTGATTAAACTATGTACTAATAGTATTTTTTATGTTTGTTCGATCGTGCAAGATAATCGGTAGTTATGTCACTTGAAGTTGAAGGAGTTGAAGTAAGTTGTTGATATTTGCTGAATGAAATTTACCTTCAAGAGTCTGTATTACAAACAATATTATTCAACTTTAATGTTTTTGTTCTTTTGTATACTCTATTATTTGACTATTTGTCGTATATATCGCCCAAAATATTAACATAACATTCCATAATTTATAGCCGTAAATGTAATCTACCAATTTTGTTTCGATAGGGGATGTTATGTTCAAACCCGTGAGTGTAAAGACAGACAAACTAGCAAACCCACTTGCCACAAGGTCTTGGCAAACTAGAAAAACATATAAATTAGATTTATTGTCTGGTCAAAAGTTAACTTCGATACTAGATTCAATGTATTGTCCACATATTTAACGTAATCATCTCCTTTTCTAATAAAAGAGAAACACCTTTTAAGCCTACTATGACTTCTTGAAATTTCGGGAAGTACGGACACAAATAAAACTCGCTATAAATTGGCACCTTTGTATGTCGACTTCACCAACATTCACACTCAATCAGAATAAGTTTATATAGACTCTAAAGCAGTCTCGTACATAAAGCATCTACAACGTACACATGCATACATATAAATTTTTCAAAATAACAATTACCCCATCCGACAGTAATAACAACAAAGTTTTAGCATACACATATTCAGAGACTCTTTTTTCACTCGGAAGTTCATATATAAATGCGATCAGGGGTGCGTTACAATAAAGGATTAGTAGTCTTATGGTAACATTCCTAGCACTAATAGTCATCATCATTTAAAAGAAAGACATATACAAAAACAATTGTTTGGCGTATTCGAGTCTGAACAAAAATTATACTGTATGGTCCCCAGCGATATCGAGAAAGATATGTGTTGTCTCCTCTATATGAAGGATAAACACAAATACATGAATATATTGATTTTCCGTATTAATCTTTTGAACAATAATACTATAATAGTTGTTTCTTGTTCCTCTCTGTTGCTTTGTTTTTTTTTTTTTTTTTTAATTATAAGTATATTTGGTTTTGTTCACATATTTAGCTTGTTATTGTGTACGGACTTAAATTGGTAGTTACTTACAAATAGTCTCAAGATTAATAAGGTACAAGATATTGAGACTAATTTCAAGTCAATAAGGTTTCTCTTGCCAAGATCTTATTGTCTCCATTTTTTAGAAACATACATCCATATATTGATTTAGATGTTTTGTTGGATCCGCATTACCTAATTGTTTTAGAGCTGACCAAGATGATGAATGTCTTAGAGACTGTTTCATACAATCTATGGAGGCATCTCCCTAATCAAAACGTTCATACGCAAATGAAAACCAACGGAAATATAATTGAAGTATTATATATCCAGATCATTACTTTAGAGTCTTTTATATAATTTATTTACAGATTTGTATATGGCAAAGTGGCATATAGATCTGAACTACTGAGTACTTTATGAACAGGTAACAATTATTTCATTATTCTAATCAATTTTCACTAACTAGTAGGAAAGGTAACTGATTAAGAGTTCTTTTGCCATTAATCCGTCTGATAAATGACCTATCATATAAAATTATAAACAGATAGAACCACCTTTTCCTAGTTTTATGCTGGTGAATGAAAATACAAGATAGTGAATCATTTAAAGAGCCGCCGTACCATTTGTATAGTTAGATAAGTCGTCTTCACTGATAATATAACTTAATCTTGGGGGGTATTGGTGACAGTAATTCGATGGAATTTAAAGGAATTGACGATTCCATTCAATTCCTGTGTTATTCGAGTATATATTTTTTCAATTCCTTTAAATTCCGGTGTTATTCGGTGGAGGATTTGTAGTCATTCTTTCTAATTCCTTTAAATTCCGGTGTTATTCAAATTCTCAGTTTTTCGATTTCATTAAATTCTGGTGTTATTCGATATTGGATATATTTGGTGGTATTGTCATTTGGAAGAAATTTAATAGAATTTGAAGAAAATTTTGTAAAGGCTTAATTCTTCCAGTTTTTGCACAGATTTTAATAGAATTTATTGAATTCTCAACAATTACTCTAAAATATTTCAAAATCCTTTAATTTTCAATTCTTCTCATTTCTTCCTAATTCTACAAGCGAATACCCTTAATCAAAATATTTTCACCAACATTAGAGTGACTTTAGGGCATTCTGTGAAAGAAACAGTGTAAGCCCGATGACCAATCGACAGGTGTCAATGATGGCCACACAATCTTTTCTCTAAAAACAGTACAAATGTTAAATCAGAAGAGACAAGCCAACTTAACTTTGTATTTTTTATAATTAGTTAAGCAAATGAAAACAAGACACATTTTTATGATTAGTGAGCACTATATTAAAGAAAATATTTTAGCTGACCAAGTGAAATTAAACCTGATCACCCCTAACTTTACCGTGTCTCAAAACCTAAAAACATTGAAGTTATTATAATATATATATTTTTTCTTTACGACTTAGTGATAGATAAAGTGATAGACATGATCAAATGAAAGTGCTGCCATATCATCTACATCCTTATTTTAACCTCTTTCTGTCTTTGCTTTGATAAGGAGATTAGAGATTTAGAAGAAAAACAATTGACTTTCTTCGGTGATTCAATGCCAGCATCAGAGTCAAACGTTGAGACACTTATTTAGCGTCATATGACTAGTACAAGCAAATCTATAAAATGTCGCCTTATGTATAATTATTTTCTTTATCAATTTATATTATCTATGTGTGTGAGTAAGTTTATGTTGAAAATATATATATGCTACTCTTTAGTATAATAATTCATGCATACACATATTCATTGACCACGTACTAATTTTTATTGTCAGTTTAGTTATGTACATAAAAAATTGTCACTTACCTTGATCCATTAATATCTATGAATATAGGAACAAGAAATTTAACTACATAGGGAGTTTTAAATCTCATATGTTGACCTTTAAACAAAAACAAAATTAAGAATCTATTCATGGAGGTGGTAAATGTAAACAAAAGATGACAGACACTCAAGATTAGGAAAATTTACAGAAAACCCTAATCCCAAAATTCAAGAATGCCCAAGAACCCTAATTCAAGAACACTCCAAAACCCAAACGTGTGTGTGACTAAAATTGTTCAAAAAGATTTATCTTCTTGAATCTTGAAAAGTGGAAAACATACGATTTATTTAACAAATCATCTCAAACAAGTGATCACGATCATCAGGATAAACAAAGAAAGATGATTCGCATATATAAAAGTGAACAAAGCATCCAAACACCAAAATTAAACACATTTCAATCTATCAATAGCTCCACAAGCTCTCTCCGTCTGAATTCTCCGGCGAATCATCCGACGGAGGAGATCCTATCCACGGTGGAGCTACCATCATCCCCTTGGCCATATCCACTAACAAACCAGGCATGTTCAACAGCTCTTCTTCATCCACAAACTCTGTAGTTGAAGATCCCGCCACATTGCAAACTTCCTCTTCCTTCTTTTCCTTCTCCTTCAAAGCCGCATTGGCAGCCGCAGCGGCAGCACCAACCGTAGCAGCAGCGGTAGCCGCAGCGATTCTGATATGAGCTGCGGAGGAGGAAACCGGAAGAGTGTAAGACCCTACGGAGTCCGGGAAGTTCAGGACCGCTTCCTCTCCTTTAAGAACTAAAGCCGCCACGTCGTAGGCCGCAGCAGCCATCTCCGGCGTCGTATAAGTCCCGAGCCAGACACGTGTAGTCTTCTTAGGCTCTCGGATCTCTGATACCCATTTCCCACCCCGGCAACGGATGCCCCGGTAAACCGGATGCTTTTTCCGGCGAGAGACGGTGGCGGCGTCAGTGGCCATTAATGTGGTGATGACATTACCACTTGTAGTAGAAGAAGCAGCCGCAAAAGAAACAGTAGTCGTAGTCGTAGTCGTAGTGATAGTAGTAGCAAGTGGACAAGGGTTTTCACACGTGACAGAGGCAGAGAGACTGTCACCGCACGTGCGAGCTGGTGCAACAGTAACTGACGATGAAGAAGCTTGGCTTATAGCTTTAGGTTCAGTGATGATGATAGGATTTTTAGGGTCAGCCATATATATTATCTATAAATATATATGTGTGTATGTTTGTGTGTGTGAATTTATATGTAAATATGTATATGTATAGAGAGAGAGAGAGATGGATAGAAATGGAATAGGGTTTTTTAGTGAAAGAAATTAAGGTTTTTAAATATGAGAACAAAGTGCGTGGCTATTGCGTGGGGTTTCCCTAAAGTGTGTTTTGTTTGTGTTTAGAGTTGGTGGGGTTATATATTTAGCTGTAAACAATAATTTTTTTGTTTATTATATTGGACAGTTGATTCAGATTTTCTTGTATAACTATCCAGATGGATAGATTAAGACATTTAAGTGGTGCTTGGGAAACTTTATATCAATTTGGAGTGACAAAAAACACAGCTTTTTTTTTAATTGAAAATGAGAGGAACAGTGTTTGATTCACTGTTGTTAATAACCTTCCATGTCTTTATTGAAGTCTACCAAATTTGATTATGGATCCTAGATTGAGGCCCAATAGCCTACTATATAGTTTGATATACATAGATCACTGAACTTGGAGAATTCGATACTTTACTCTTTACACTTAACATTTTTGTTACAAACGGAAACTAAAACGTTTCAAAAACTTATTTCATAGGAAATTACACTTAGAGTGAAATGTGACCGACCAAGATATATTGTGATGTACATAACATAAGCCATTCAACACTTTACTAAAATAAGATTTACATTTTGGAATAGACACACACAGAGAGAGAGAACTAGATACGACCAAAGTTACTAATAACCAAACTGAAACTGTGTTTCGGTTTCAGTAACAAAAATTTACAACATCTGAATCGAACCGAATTTTTGTTCGGTTTTAAATTGGCGGGAATTTGTCCAAACTGAAGTACCGACTGACAAATCAAAAGAACCAAACCAGTTAACCTGATTAAACCGGATCTCCATGCCTAGAATAAACAGTTACTAAATGATTTATTGATTGATTGCTATGTAAGGAGATTAAAAGGTGCGTGAAGCAGCCGCGCAAGTGACACTCACTTCACAGTGTTACGCATTTATTCCGACGACAAAATAAGAATCATTTATTCAAACAAAATATGGTTGGCCCATTGTCCCTACTCCAGGCATGACTGCTTTCTAGGACTCATACATTATTATTTGTCTTTATTCATTGATCCTTTCATATGCATAAATGGTGAATAGTGTGATACTACATTAACTTATTTACATGTGTCATATCATATGTTATAGCGTTCCAAACGTAGCGTTTTCCAAGTGTTAATCTTATATTTCGTTCTTCTTATCTTATAGTTAGAGAGATGCCGAATTTGGTATGATATACAGTGAAAAAATGTTACCCCCACGGAAACCCCACGTGTTATTCACATCTACTTTCCTCTCAATGGAATAAAAGACCACGTGCTTTAAATTCACAGGCTAAAATATTCCGTTAAAAACCCAATTTTACGAAATATATAACGGCTCGGTTTCCTCCAAAAAAATTCAACGTAGTGACCACATTTTTCAAAATTTAATCTGTTATTGTCTGCTCTCATAGTCTCATACTCCCTCCGTTTCAAATTAGTTGTCGTTTTGGCAAAATGTATCTACAAATATTTGGATGTATCTGGACGTGTTTGGCATTGCAGATACGTCCAAATATTTGCAGATACATTTTGCCAAAACAACAATTAATTTGAAACGGAGGGAGTATTGCTCTCATCCTGACTCTAATATCAGTGTGCTCGAATACTAACACAACATTACAATATTCAAGTGGCGAAAACAAAAATTGTCAAACCAGAATTATTCGCACGATAGCCTGATTATAGATCCTTAGCTAACAACTACTATAGAGTTCGACAAACAAAATCCTCAAGCAAACAGACTAATTTTACAATATTAATCTCATTTTAAACTGTGTATAAAGTATATATTTATATTTTGTGAATTAATACAAACGGTTTAGTTTTCAATGTCTAATCGAACGTCCAGCTGTTTGACTATTTATTTTAAATTTAGACCAATGTCAATTAATTTGCAGAAAAAATTACAATTATGTATTAAATGTGTAACTATTATTAACAGCTAATAATAAAGACGTTTATAAAAATAGCCAGCATGGCTTAGGTGCCCAAAAAGGAAATAGATAACCATACCATATGTATCACACGCGTTCGTTTCGTTCTTGGGTCCCATAACCATAGCCTATATATAGTTTTTTTTTCTCACTTCACTCTTTACTTCACTCACAACGGCAAACACCAAAAACAGAGCAAACTTCAAGAAACTCAAAGCTTCATTTTCAGTTTGATTTAAAGAATCCAGGTAATTTCAAGAATCCAGTTATCTTATAGTCTTTAAAAATTTGTTTTTTTTTCTTCTTAATTTTTATAACTAACTTTATTTGCATTTTACTCAGTTTATAACTATGTTTCAAAAGTAAAGCTTCAATGCAAATTTTCAAGAACACAATAAAATAATTCATGTAAACTTTCATGTTTTCTTACAGATTTTTTTTTTTTTTCCTGATTTGGTTTCATTTCTATTGCATTTTACTCTGTTTTATAGCTATGGTTTATAACTCAAATTAAGTTTGAGATTTTTTTCAACAAAAAAAATAAGTTTGAATTCAGTTCGATTATTAATAACCAATAATTTGCAAAATTGAGTTATTTTAACAGTTTTCTGATTCGTACGTCGTCACAAAATTTCGAATTTTTCTGTTTTTGTTATATTTACCAAACAGTTTACTCTGTTTCATCGGAACCAGGTCGGAGATGGAAAACGAAGACATTAACCTAGCTGAGATGCGTCCAAAGAAGCGTGCGGGACGCAGGATTTTCAAGGAGACACGTCATCCGATCTACAGAGGCGTGCGTCGGAGAAACGGCGACAAATGGGTCTGCGAAGTCCGAGAACCGGTACACCAGCGCCGAATCTGGCTCGGCACTTATCCCACGGCGGAGATGGCGGCGCGTGCTCACGACGTAGCCGTGCTTGCTCTGCGCGGGAGATCCGCGTGCTTGAATTTCTCCGACTCCGCCTGGCGTTTACCGACGCCGGAGTCCACCGACGCGGACACGATCAGGCGCACGGCGGCGGAAGCAGCGGAGAGTTTCAGGCCGCCGGAGTTTAGCACCGGAATTACGGTTTTACCCTCGTCCAGTGATGGTGGCGGCGAGGAACTTGCCACTTCGGAGGAAGGAGTGGGAATCGCCGGAATGATGATGAGGCTTGCGGAGGAGCCGTTGATGTCGCCGCCGAGATCGTATAGTGATATGAATACGAGTCTATACGTTGAAGAAGAAATGTGCTACGAAGAGTTGTCACTGTGGAGTTACTAAAATGCGCATGCGTGCGTGATAAGTTAGTTATTTTCCCGGGGTTTTCTAAGGGTTTAAGAAGATACTCTGTGTGAGATCAAAGGTTCCATTATGATATAGTTTTGCATTAATTAAATAAAGAGGCGTAATGGGCCTAGATATGAAAAAGTCCAGCCCATTTTAATAAGGCCCTAGTTTATATTTTTTTGTTAAACTACCTTAGTTTCCTACTTTCCTATAGGGATTTACGAAAATATATCAATAGTTTATATAATGTTTAAAAGCTTTATTCCAAAAAATAATAATGTAAACTTCCGGGAAAAATAATGTAAAATAATTTTATAAATATATTTATTTATATGAAGTTTATGCTACATGCTTTCAAACTGATAAATTATAGATAAACAACTTTTTTATATGAATAAGATGTTAGGTAGAGTTCTGTATTTTTTCCCCCATGTTTTGATCTTTAGTTCGCTTTGTCTTGTAGAACTGAACTAAAGTACTATGTAGTGGAAAATAGAAAATGCATGCTTCCATGGATTTGTTTGATCGACCTATCACTCACTGGGCCATTCGTATACATGCTATTTAGTTCGTGACCAATGATCAGTGAGTACCCACTTAATATTTGCCACGTGTGTGTATGTATTGGTGAAAGAGATGGGACCAAGATTGCTTTCTTCTAGTATGTGACAAGTAACTATAGCATAGCAAGATATCACCTAAAAGTAAAACCATGAGTGATTTTGTAGTGACTATTTTACTGGTAAAAAAGGGATTACAAAAACATCAAACTTAGCCTAAACTTCAAAACCAGACTTCAACTGATTACATCATCCATTTCATACCAAAAAATAAAACAAAAACAGATTACATATTTTTTTTTAAAGGATTTGAACGACAGAATAATAAAAAGGGCCCATGATTTTTAAAAGACTGGGTTCTGTTTCTGACCAAAAAAAATCGTCTTTTTCCTATTTTTGTTTCTTATTTACAGAGAAAATATGAATTCTCCATCTCTGTCTCTCCCCATCGGTTTCTTTCTGATTGTTTCTTTGCTATTTTCAGCTTTCATGAACTGTCTTGGAGACTTCAATGTTTTTCTAGAGATGTAAAATGGCAAAACCCGAAAATAATATATTAAATTAACAATAAGGCTGTATTATTACAGACAAAAGCGTTATGTTGACGAAACAAATGTACTATATTGACCAACAAAAGGATGTACTGTAAAATAAAATAAAAATCATACTGTTCAAACAAAACCAAAATAAAATCAGAAATTTATCATAACTGGATATATCATGGGAGAATATGATCACGGATTTACACAATAAAACAATAAAAACTTTGTTGCAAGTGACTATATACGATCCAATGCTCACAAATGGACCATAAATGTGGTCATATATAGCTTGATAAAATTCGAGTTATCAACTCACAATATGACCTTTTTTATTTATTTATATAACTTTCATGAAGATCAAAATCCTTTTGCAGAAAGCGTATCCCTATAAAGCAACTTTTTAAATGACATATAGCTTTCCATGCCCAAAAACTTTACTCTTATTACCGTTTAATATTTCTCATGTGGAAAGATATGTGACAATGTGGTTAACAAAGAAGATATGTGACTTTGTAGATTTGTGTTACTAACTTGATCGGATCGGACCATGTTACTCTTGCAAATCTACATCAACAACATAACATAACCAGCTATGATTAAACAACCTCCTAATAAGAATAAGAATAGTATGATTTATTGTTGTCTTTTAAAACTTTGGGAAATTCCAAACCAACATTCAGACTCATTTGTGAGGTTTATAGCAAACGAAACTTTCTTACCATGTAAATCGCTTTAAACAGTGGCGGACTTAGAATATTTTTTTACCGGGGTCAAAAACATAAAAATATTACTATTGATAATTTTTTTGTAAAAATACATAATATTTTACATAAAAACACTTTACGTTCCTTGGTAAAATTTGTGATGATGAAAGCTTAGACTAATTAGGCTTTAGATTATTAGCAATTTCAATTTTCTTTAAGTAAAAATAAGTCTCATTTAGTGTATGATAGACTTTGAGTAAAAAATTAGTGAACCAAAAGCATTGGATTGTAGTTAATAGGGTGTCAAAGTCAAAAATTAACCTAGTTCAATTAATAAATTCAGGAGCTCTAAACCCAAAAAATAAAATTTAATCTGTGTCATTTGAACCACTATTGGTTCAAGTAGGTCCGCCTTTGGCTTTAAACTAACATTGATCAAACAAGACTAACAAAACAAGCATGTTTTGTTATAATTGCTATCCTGAAAATTTAAAATAAGACTAAAAATATTTTTCCTTTAATTATTTCCTCATCGGCGGACTAATTATTAAAGCTAAGTTCTTATTTTTGTTGGTGCGGCGATTGGTAAAAGCAATCCTTTTACGTACACGGGACCACGAAATCAACTTTTTGTTTGCCCAGAGCATGACCCGATTGGCTATATAAACCGGTTACATATAAATTTGACGTTTCACGTTGCTTTTTCTTTGACGTTACATATATGATGTATCGAAAACATATTGAAATTTGATAAAGAAATTGAGAGCTGCTAGATAAACATATTGAATTGTTTTATATAGTATAAAAACAAATGATTTTTGTAGTATCTTGAATACATAAATTATTCGACTACTGTACTGTGTAACCATTTAAAAAAAATTACAAACAAAGTGATTTGGTGTTTTTTTAATCGACGTTTGCAAACTACAATCATGACAATAAGAAAGATAAAATGGGGAAAATGTAATTCGTAAATGATTACGTTTTTCAGTTTCATTAATACAATAAGAAAGATAAATGGGAGTATTAATTAGTTGAGACAAAAGTCAATGTTGATTACTGCATGAGAATCCTAATGATAGTATTTACTTGTTGCGAACGCAATGGGCTGATTGTGTGTAACTTGGAAACAGTAATGATGGCATTCTTGAGACAAGATAAATAATTTCCGATAAGAAAAAAGGTTTTGTATTCTAAAATACGGAGTACTACAATTGTTTCGGTACAGTGATTTTGGGAAGGTGATGATGAAAATTTCGTAAACCATTTAAATTAACAATATTTTTGGTATTGTTGGGAAGATTAAAGATATTTGTCTTTTGTTTTAAGCTCCAAATACGAATCAACAGAACCTTTTTTCTACTATCTACCAATTGTTTAGTTTAGTACTATACTCTTGGAAACCCGCTAATGTAGATTTCGAGCAATTTAGTGGAAACATTCGATCCATATCTTATTGTCCTTTAATATTGAAAAAGTGTTACTCCATCCGTTGGAGAGACTGAGAAGTTGGAGTATTTGACAGGGAACACAAACATAGACGGAAATCATTATATAAGTGAAACCAGAATCTTAATATAATTATTACAAGTTGGAATAAAAAAGGTGGGAAAAATTGAATCTGACAAAGAAAAAAGTACTGCACCTCAGAACATGAGATTCTAGTGGGAAAATATATGTTGCTTTACAAAAAGCGTACCATTCATGTTTTTATTTGCTGAAATACTTTAAATTTTATGTATTTTTTATTTGGGTTTAAAATATGTTTCTTATATTGATCTATATATATAACTGTATTCTTTTAGTTTCTTTCGAAAATCATTTAGCTAGTGATTATAAGATTCTGGTTTCATCTAAAATGTAAACGAAGCCGTCTCATCAAATGTGTATATAGTACTTGAAATTCGAAACTCATAAATGCACCTTAGAAGTTGACAAATTTGGAAAAAAAGCAAAGGTATAGAATATTAAAATAACGAATATGTATACCAATTGTCGATTTCATGTTGATGGCTCATCAGGTTCCAATGCAAAAAGAAGTAAAGGAGCGTACAAACTACGCATCTTAATTTTGTTTGATTTTTATTAACCAAACATATGAATGAAATTAAGACTGAATTGTTTTTTTTTTTAATTTTGTTTTTATCAACTAAATATATATATACTGAACTGTTTGCTTCATGACTTGCATTAGATTCGACTATGTTTAGCGTAAAGACAACTTTTTAATGCATGTAACTATGAAATTAGTAGTATTATATTAATTGGCTCACAGAATAATGATGTGTTTGTAACTCTGTATAAAAGAAAAATGAGAAGAAGAAGCTGATGAGTTTACAGTTGTGCCCCTTTGACTGCTGTCGTCATGCTTTCAGCTTCTGCCTTTTCGTACGACTCTTAAAGACTTCAGGAGAAAGCTGTAATGAAAAAGAATAAATCTTCTTTAAAATATTGTTAACTTATCCTAATAATATTATTCCATTATTCTACGAATTTAAACAAGCTTTGAATAAAGCAATTGCTAATTAGAGTGTGACGATCTATAGAAAAGATTTACTACATTCTGTAGTCTAGTCAAGTGAGGTGGGTCCACCAGTATGAGCCATCAAGTTGTCAAACTTTAATGGTTTTGTAACTTTTTTGTTTATTAAACATTTTCCGGGATTACGTAAATTATACAAATAACAGACAGTAAGTCAGTAACTAAACTAATTGTCTAATTCAATCATTATCTCAGATAATATGATTCTTTTGATATTTAAAAATTATAACTTGTGAGATGATTTAAAAGATAACAAACGATCTTCAGTAGTATAAATCTTCATTAAAAAATATAATTTACTTTGGCCAATGTAAAAACTGGTCCCAAATTCAAAATAAACTAGAATTACAGGCTTACAGCTAATAAATAAAAAATACTCTGAATAATAATGGGGAAGTCTTGTATAGGTAGGTTCTTCAAATTTCTCTTTTCTACTCAATTTCAGAGTTTATACAAATAAGGTAATTGGACGAAACAGAGACATTAAAAAATATAATATAAACCCAGCAAGTAAAAAAATTACCCAAAAGGTAAAGTACTTACTAGGTAATTCAAGTACAAGTCAAGGGGTAGTTTCGGTATTTCGTCTCTATCTTCTTCCTCTCTCTTTTTTTTTTTGTTTCCACATTCCAAAGTCCCTTTGGACTTACAAGTGATTCTTCGTTTTCTCTGCTCTCTCTCTCCTTTTTCCCGTTTCCTTTGGGAAAACAAACGGCGGCTTCACCGAAAGCCTCCGATTTCAAAAACCAGTAAGTAAACTTACTACATTGCTCTCAAATTCTCAATTTTTCTTCTGTGAGGTTTCGCTCTCTTTCTCTTCTTTTTTTCCTTTTTCGGTAATTATCGCTTGTGAGACAATTACAATTATTTTTTTATTTTATTTTTTTCCATTGATCACTCTCTCTGATTTTCTTTACTTTGCGTCGATCGTCGTCTGTGAAAATCCGAATTTGTAACGAAACCTTTTCGATGATTTTGAAAATTTAACTTCTCTCCGTTTATGCATGTTCTTATCAGAAAATCGAATTTTTGGTTTCAGTTTCGTTCTGAGATCATCTGTGAGTCGGCTAATGTTTTGCAGTAAGGGTTTTTGTGGGGCCTCTGGAAAATTTGGCAGTACGATTTTCAATTTTTTAAAAACCCACTCTGTTTTCTTGAGTTTAAGGTTCAAAAGTAAAGAAAATTTCGATAAATGTGTGTTTAAAGTCCCAACCTTTTCTCTTTGTATTTGTGTTCTTCAATCGAATCTCCTTTCTCTTTTCTGGGTTTCTCTGTGTTAGTCAATCAGTGATTCTGAAGTCTTGTAATTTGATTTCAAATAATGTGTGCTCAAAGTCTGAATCTTTTTGTGTGTTGTGCAAAACAAATTTTTGTTGGCTCAGGTTTTGATATTGGAATCTCTCCTTTGTCTCAACATTTTCTCCTTTTTGGTTCCTTTCTGTAAATCAATTTAGAATCTCCCCTTTTTCTTTTTTATTCCATCTTGTTTCTGATAGGCCAGTCACAGAGACAGATTCTGCTTCACAATTTTGTTCATTCCAAAAAGTTGTCTGTTTCTCAGAGAGAGAGAGAGAGAGTTGTTTGTTTATTCTGATTGGTGAAAATGCTAAAGATTGATTGGTTTTGTTTCATATTTTGCATATTGGATTTGATCTCTACATGTTTCTGATAAAAAACTTGTTTCTTCACTTAAAATTGGCCTTGTAGATAAATTCTACAACATGGAGGAAGAATGCGAGGAGCTTCAAGTTCCCACTGGAACTCTAAAATCAATAGGCTTTAGCATTTCCAACAACAAAGATCGAGTAACTGCTTCCCCTGAACTTTCAAGAACCTAATTAGTGACTAGATGAAGCAAAAGTTGCTTAATGTAATGTTGCTTTGTTATAGGCGAATATGTCTGCCATTACTGTTGAAGCAGCGAACCAGGTGACTGATTCTCGGTTAGGCCTACCGAATCCGGAGTCTGTTTGTCGGACATGTGGCAGCAAAGATCGGAAAGTTTGTGAAGGTATGTCAAAGTTTTTCACAACAGTCAAGAAAAATTGTCGATGGTCAGCTTTACTTATGGTGGTTTCTCAGGGCATTTTGGGGTTATAAACTTCAAGTACTCCATCATTAACCCTTACTTCGTCAAGGAGATTGCTGCATTGTTAAACAAGATCTGCCCTGGATGTAAATACATACGCAAGAAACAGTTTCAGGTTGCAGGAGACCAGCCTGCGAGATGTAGATATTGCATTGTAAGTGTTTTGATCCTTTCTTGTTCAAGAAACTCTCTTAATCTTGCATTGATCTTGTTCTTTGATGTTTCAGTCGAATACCGGTTACCCGTTGATGAAGTTTCGGGTATCGACTAAAGACGTCTTCAGGCGATCCGGGATCGTCTGTGAAGTAAGTGACGAGTTTCTGATGAAGCTGAAGAGACGGTTTGAAGGAGCATTACCACCGGACTACTGGGCTTTCTTGCCTTATGACTCGAATATAGACGAGAGCTTGCTGAAACCGAACAGGCGGATTCTAACGCCTGCACAGGTATATGTTACAAGAGTTGATATGTAAATGTGTAGTAGTATCACAAAGTCTCAAACTTTCAACTTTTTTCTTCTTGCAGGTTTATTCTCTGTTAGATGGGATTGATCCGAGACTTAAGAAGAAGGATATCCCCATGTTCGACTCGCTTCATCTGACTTCGTTTCCGGTTACACCAAACGGTTATCGTGTAACCGAAATGGTCCATCAGTTCAACGGGGCTCGTCTAGTCTTTGTAAGTACAAAAAAGCTCTGTTCTTGAATTGGTTTCTTGAAGTATGAAAATGTAAAGCTTTGATCTTGACTTTGTTTTTTGAAAGTTTTTAGACGTAAAGGTTTGATCTTGAATTGGTTTTTGAAGTTTGCAGTTGTAAAAGCTTTGATCTTTGAATTGTTCTTTTGCAGTTTTTACTTTGATCTTGAATTGTGTTTTATAAAGTTTGCAGATGTAAAGCTTTGATCTTGAATTTTGTTTTTGAAGTTTGCAGATGTAAAAGCTTTGATCTTTGAATTGGTTTTTGCAGTTTGCACTTTGATCTTAAAATGTTTTATTTTTAAGTTCCCAGACGTAAAGCTTTGATCTTGAAGTTTGCAGATGTAAAAGCTTTGATCTTTATCTTGAATTTGTCTCATAAACTCTGTTTTTTCTCTTGAAAATTTCTTAGGATGAACGGACTCGGATCTACAGGAAACTAGTTGGCTTTGAAGGGAACTTGCTTGAATTGAGCTCTCGTGTGATTGAATGCATGCAATATTCAAGAGTAAGCAGTAAACTTTTCTCAAAAAGATTCAAACTTTTCTTCTCTGTTTTGATCCTCTGTTTTGCTTCTTCTTGCAGCTCTTCTCAGAGAACATGGCTTCAGGTCAAGAATCAGCAAACCCGTTCCAGAAGAAATCAGACACTCCTAAGCTCTGTGGTCTAAGGTTCATGAAAGACGTCCTCCTCGGTAAAAGAAGCGACCACACATTCCGGACAGTAGTCGTCGGAGATCCTTCCTTGAAGCTCAACGAGATCGGTATACCGAGGAAGATCGCAGAGAGGCTTCAAGTGTCAGAGAATCTCAACGACTGGAACAGAGAACGTCTCGTGACTCTATGTTTCCACAAGCTTCTCGAGAAAGGAGAGGTTCACGTGAGAAGAGGAAGAGAAGATAGCTTAGTGGCGATTAGACTCATCGACGATCTCCAAACCGGAGACAAGATCTTCAGGACGTTAACCGATGGAGACACGGTGTTGATGAACAGACCGCCTTCGATCCATCAGCATTCTCTCATCGCAATGTCGGTGAAAGTCTTGCCAACGACTTCTGTTGTCTCCTTGAACCCTATCTGCTGCTTGCCGTTCCGTGGCGACTTTGATGGAGACTGTCTTCACGGTTACGTTCCTCAGTCGATACAAGCTAAAGTTGAGCTTGACGAGCTTGTGGCTTTGGATAAGCAGCTTGTGAACAGACAGAACGGACGCAATCTTCTTGCTTTAGGACAGGACAGCTTGACAGGAGCGTATCTGGTTAACGTTGAGAAACACTGTTATCTGAATCGAGCTCAGATGCAGCAGCTTCAAATGTATTGTTCTCCACAGCTTCTTCTTCCTCCACCTGCGATTATCAAAGCTTCTCCTTCGAGCAGAGAGCCTCAATGGACGGGAATGCAGCTGTTTGGGATGCTTCTCCCTCCAGGTTTCGACTACGCTTACCCGTTGAACGACGTCGTTGTAAGCAACGGAGAGGTTTTGTCTTCCTCTGAAGGCTCTGCTTGGTTACGTGATGGAGAAGGTAACTTCATCCAGGGACTGATGAAACATGACAAGGAGAAAGTTCTTGATATCATCTACTCTGCTCAAGAAATGCTCTCTCAGTGGCTGCTGACGCGTGGCTTAAGCGTGTCCTTAGCGGATTTGTGTTTGTCATCTGATGAGCAGTCTCGGAGGAACTTGAGAGAGGAGATCAGGTATGGATTGCAAGAAGCTGAGCAAGTCTGCAACAAGCAGCAGCTGATGGTAGAGTCTCGGAGAGACTTTCTTGCTGTGAACGGACAAGAGAAGGATGAGGAGGTTGGAGATTTGTCCCGGTTCTGCTCTGAGAGGCAGAGATCAGCGACGTTGAGCAAGCTTGCTGTTAGTGCTTTCAAGGATGCGTATAGAGATGTTCAGGCGTTGGCTTATAGGTATGGGGACAGGTCGAACTCGTTCTTGATCATGTCGAAAGCTGGTAGCAAAGGGAACATAGGGAAGCTGGTGCAGCACAGTATGTGCATCGGTCTTCAGAACTCGGCGGTTGCGTTGTCCTTCGGGTTTCCGAGGAAGCTGGACTGTGATGCTTGGAACGACCCGAACAGTCCGCTACGAGGTGGAGACAAAAGCGATGCTGCTTCTGAGTCGTTTGTTCCTTATGGAGTCGTTGAGAGCTCGTTTCTAACGGGTTTGAATCCGTTGGAGTCGTTTGTTCATTCGGTTACGAGCCGTGATAGCTCCTTTAGCGGTAATGCTGATCTTCCAGGGGCGCTTAGTCGGAAACTGATGTTCTTTATGAGAGATATATACGCTGCTTATGATGGCACAGTGAGGAACTCTTTTGGGAACAACTTAGTACAGTTTACTTATGAGACTGAGACTGTTGATGATGATCCGGTTGAAGAAGTAACCGGCGAAGCAGTCGGGTCGCTCTCTGCTTGTGCCTTATCCGAGGCCGCTTACAGCGCTCTAGACCAACCTATTAGCCTTCTTGAAACTTCTCCTCTTCTCAATCTTAAGGTTCTCTTCTTGATTCTTGTTCTTGATTTCACAGTTTTCTTGATTCTTGTTCTTGATTTCAACACTTATCTTGATTCTTGTTTCTTGATTTCACTTTTATCTTTTGCATTTGTGTGACTAGAACTTTTCTTCTTCTGCAGAATGTGTTAGAGTGTGGATCAAAGAAAGGTCAGAAAGAAGTGACAATGTCTCTGTATTTGTCTGAAGCACTCTCTAAGAAGAAGCACGGGTTCGAATACGGGGCACTGGAGATCAAGAGCCACTTGGAGAAACTGAGTTTCTCAGAGATCGTTTCAACATCCATGATAATGTTGGTAACTTGAAACTGTTCTTTATGAATCTTTTTTTTTTTTCTATGGCTTCTCTCTTAACAAATGTTTGTGTATCGTTCTCTTTGGTTTATAGTTTCTCTCCGAGCACTAACTCGAAAGTACCTTTAAGTCCGTGGGTTTGCCATTTCCATATCTCTGAGGTACAAACTCATACACATACAAACACACTCACAAACGTGAACACATTCTAATGATCTCTCTTTTGTACATTTACAGAAAATAGTGAAGCAGAAACAACTCAACGCCGAATCTGTCGTCTCTTCGTTAAACCAGCAGTATGCGACCAGAGCTAAAGAACTGAAGCTTGATGTAAATGATCTAATCATACAAACCACGTAAGAACATCCTCAAATTTTTGCTAGACAGGTTTTAGTTTTCCTTAGTCGATATACTAATATATTTTATCTGTGATTGGATTAGAAACCACTGTTCTTCAGATGAGGTCGCAATGGAGGATCACAGTTTCTGCATCACTGTTACAGTAGTCGAAGCCTCGAGGCACTCATCTTTGGAGCTGGACGCTATTCGGCTTATCTTGATCCCTTATCTTCTCGACTTCGCTGTCAAAGGTAAAAGCAAGAATGAACAGTTCTTGTTCTGTTATTACCGTTCTTGTTCTTACTATCATCTGTTCTTGCAGGCTTCAGAGAGATTAAAAGGGTGGATGTCTTATGGGCTGATCGACCAAAAGCGCCGAAAAGGAACAAGAATGATTCGTCCGGCGAGCTGTTCTTGAAGGTTATCATGTATGGAGATAAGGTCAAGAAGAACCTATGGAGTGCTCTTCTTGAAACCTGTCTTCCTATCATGGATATGATTGATTGGAACCGTAGCCATCCTGATAACATCCGTCAATGCTGCTCCGTTTACGGCATAGACGCCGGTCGCAGCATTTTCTTAGCGGTTAGTATCTCTTACAATCTTTGTTCATGTTGTTGGTCTCTCTCTCTCTCTCTCTGCTTCTGAAAGTTGAAGACTTTTCTTTTGGTTTGGTTGCAGAATTTGGAGTCTGCTGTGTCAGATACCGGTAAGGCGATACTACAAGAACATCTGCGTCTTGTAGCTGATTGTCTCTCTGTTACCGGAGAGTTTGTTGCATTAAACGCCAAAGGTTGGAGCAAACAAAGACAGGTCGAGTCCATTGCTGCACCGTTTACTCAAGCTTGCTTCTCGGTATGTTAAGACTAAATCCTCTGTTTTTCAGCTTTAGCAAGCTTAGGTAGGATTTGGTTTTGACTCTTAATCTCTCTACAGAGCCCAAGTCAATGCTTTATCAAAGCTGCTAAGGAAGGTGTCAGAGATGAGCTTCAAGGATCTATAGACGCATTAGCTTGGGGAAAAGTTCCTTCTTTTGGAACCGGAGATCAGTTTGAGATCATCATTTCAAGAAAGGTAACAACTTTTACATTTCCTCAATCCGTTATGATCAAGAACTTGGTGTTCTAATAAGTGTCTTCTTGCGTTTGATCAGGATATTGGGATTAAAACACCTGTAGATGTGTATGGTCTTCTGAGTCGTACAGAGACGCTTCCAGAGACAGAGACAGAGAAGAACTCGCTGTTCAAACCAGACAAGCTCAAGATCCAGCCGTTCCATTTGCTTGACACTGCTCTCCCCATAGCCATCAAGACACTCGCCGGGAAAGAACTCTCCAGGGCACAGCTGAGAACGATGTTTAAATGGGACGATATCGAGAAGCTTTCACGTTCCTTGAAACGCATACTCTACAAGTAAGGAAAACAGAACACAAAGTTTTGATTTTTATGCTCCAAGAACAGTAAAGATTCATCCTTTTTTTGGCTTTGTTCTGTTTTGTCAGTTACGAGATTGATGCAATGTTGAGTGAGAGAGATGAAGGGCTTTTGACGATGGCTTTACTCTTCCACCCCAACAGAGCTGAGAAGATAGGACCTGGCTTCCAAGGAATCAAGGTAAATCATTAAACAAGAACAGCTCTAACATGTTTTAGAATTCTTGAAGATCGGTTCTGACCCGGTTTCTCTTTTCAGGTGGCTAGTTCGAAGCACGGGGATGCTCGTTGCTTCGAGGTTGTGAGGAACGATGGAACAACAGAGGATTTCTCATACCACAAGTGTGTATTGGGAGCAACAGAGATCATTGCACCTACTAAAGTGAACTTCTACCGGTCCAAGTACCTTAACCGCGGTACGGTCCAGTCCGTGGCTCCCTGAGATAACCGGAAAACCCTTCTTTCGTCTATATGAACAATGTAGGAAGGTTAAGAAGTTGTGTGTGTTGTTTAAATAGATTAGAAAGTTAGATATAGGGGAAAAGCCTTTTGTGTTTGGCTTTGCTCTAAGCTTCTTTTTGCTTCTTTCACTATGTGATACCTTTGCTCTTAGGCTTAAAGGTTATTTACTTAGTGGAAGCAGCAACGAGAAGCTGGCAAAGCAGGCTTCTGTTCTGTTTCTTGTTTCTGTTTCTGTTTCTTGTTTGTAAAAACTATGGAGTTTCTGGTTTGACTATGAAAATATCCAGTTATGTTGTTCTTTCTTCACCCGGTTTATATCGGTTCTCATGTGATTGATCATGATCCCTATTTTACAATCTTGTGTGAGTCAGTGTGACAATGAAAAGTTTTTCTTGAGATATATAGCCTCTTCTTGTAAACTTATCTGGTTTTGGTCCCTATAAGCATATTTCGTTTTCTCGTGGGACATTGAATCGTTAAAGCTCTTTTTTTGGGGATTATATAGTTATCATTTCGTCAAACACGTACAACTTTTATGTTTCTACTGCATCATTAAAGCAATATCCGTTAGTTTAGAAAACAATTCTATCTTATTAGTTATTATCACAAAAAAAAAAAAAAAAAAATACTCGAGATTGAAAGAAAAAATTGCAACGCAAACGTTTTTTCTTCGTGTAAATTGTTATATAGTTATAAGAAAAAGCATTAACTTTTTAATAACTCCACATGCATTGTCGCAGACCACATACCTTTCTTTTCTATTTAACGAAAACATGTGGTTGTTTTTCTTTTTGAGCAAAACATGTGGTTGTTAATAATAAGTAATTACTCTATTATGCTTTTCTTTTTTGTTAATAATAATATATTGCTATCAAGTTTTTAATTGCAAACATATTGTCTTTTAGTCTTTACTCTTTAGCATCGATTGTTTTTCAATCAAACAACATATTTTTTTTTTTTATCTTTCATCATTCTCACTAAAAACTTCCGCCTAACAAAGAAAAAAAAGTCAACCAAAAATAGGCATAATCACAATTTGTTTGTAGATCAGAATTTTTTATATGATGTTAACGTTTGAAGTTACAAAATCATTATCTTGAAAGATATGTATGCTTTTTTTGAGGTAACTCATCCAACACCTATAACATTCATGTCTCCAAATCATTACAAAAACAGAAATTAGCATAAATCTTTTTAGCAAAATGGTATATATAGTGGATATCATATCACCACACAAAATATGGTGATATACTGATATGGATAATGGATTATAGATATCGATCGCCTTTATAGTTTCTAGAGAGTTGCATGTCATTTACTCATACTCTCTTACACAGGTCCACAACTGCACTTGCTACTTGCTTTTTTCATGGATAAATACATAATACATTAACATAATGAATTAAATTCATTTAGCCTTTTGTCTTTGTGTTTTTCAGCCGTTGATATAATGTATGAATTAAAAGTGGAGTTTGGTGAGTGGTGTGAACAACTGTTGAGACACATCACACATGTCGTGAACACCCATAATGCCATTACTCATCATAGACACACTATGCATTTTATTCTCTTCTCGAGAACCTTAGCAAATAAAACAATATGGATGACCAATGAAAAGTAAACACGTACTAATGACTGACATTGTGAATGTTGATTGATTCATTATTGAATGCGGCTACTATGCTTTTACTTATAACATCATGTTTACTTCAAAATAATTCAGGAGAAAATCTGACACCATGCAAAGTATATTACTAATAATAGGATAAAATATTCAATGTTTGTTCTATATGGTTGATCAAGTGAGTCATACTTTTGATTTTTTATGGATATTAAATTTATAAATCACAATGTAGTGTGTTAAAACACCAGAACTCACTGTTGTGTATTACATGAGGTCATAATTATCTCTTTTCTGTTACAACTTTTGTTTAAACACTCTTAACATTAAACCAATAAAAACTTTTGTTTAAACAAAACTAATTTTCGTATATATGCATAAATTGACAACACGGAAGAAATAATGATTGGAACGATGAGATCAACGAGTATCACTTTGGTCTTACTTTGTAAAAGGAAAAGAATATTGTAAAACGATTATATCACCACGTGTGATGACTGATGACCAATTTATGAAAGATGAATCATTGTCGTGTAGGCATCCAAAAAAATGAGTTAAATATGTGCTTGTAATGCAATTTGGTAAACTTTGTCCAAAACTATTTCTAAATACATATCGTCCACAATCTTTTATATTGTTTTTACAATACGTTAAAAAAACATCTATCATCCATTTTTTATATGTTTCAACTAAAAATTCTGTCGTTCTCAATATCTCCCTTTATGTATAAAAAATAGCTATACATATTGGATACGGACACATATGATATGAATCCATGACTTGTCCTCTACAATTGCATAAAATGAAAGACAAATTAAATTCGGATACATCTACTCACACAAGAGTCCATGACTTCTCATTTATTATACATCTACACATATAAAATTTTAGTGAAGTTGTATACACTTTTCTATATACTTTTGGATTATACGCTTAACTTAAATCTGTAACGGCAGAGAATATCCGAACAACGATACATTAGTAGTTTCTTTCGTAGATGGCCGTATTAAATTATTAATTTCAGTTTGAACCCAAACATTTAGAAATAATACGAAAAACCCACCTAAAAGTTTCATATAATCACGCAAAAGCCCACTTTTTTAACGAACGTGGCCAATTAACAACTTTCGGCACACAAATCTTTCTCCTTCAATGATTGGGTCTCTCTTCTCTCAGTAAATGCATATGCATAATCACATTATAAGATTCAGCGACATTTGTACTGTGATCAATTAGTCCGAAACTTTCTCTCTGTTCTTATCTTTACCGATTCCTCCGCCTTTCTGGGTTTTTGTTTTATTATCTTCCTTCTTCGCAATTCTGGGTCTTACACAAGAATCGAAGGTTTGTAATTGAGAAAGTTTTGTAAAAACCCATTCTTTGTATTTGATTACAGATCTTTCCGTTGATTTCAATTCGTAAAAGAACGACCTTTCGATCCAAATTCGTTGCTTTCAGGTACAATTCCGTTGGTGGTCAGCTAAAATCAACAATTTTTGAATCGAATTTCTCTCTTAAGGTATTGAAAGTTTTGTCCTTTTTTTCTTCATTTGGTTGAGAAAAGAGAATCTAGGGCTTTGATGTGACTCCATGTTAGAAAAAGTTTAAAGCTTTTTGGCGTTTATCATATGGAAATTGCAAGGTGTGGAATTTTTCTCAACAGGCAAAAACAATTTTGTGTGCCTACTAAAAGCAAGTTGGGAGGCTGCTTTTATAAAACCCATTTATCATTGACTCCACTAAGATCTATTTATATATATAAATTCACATAAAAAATTCATTTTTTATGTGTAGTAGGCCTTCATGCTAAGCTCGTGTGTTCTGATCCTTTTGCAGTATTATAATCTTAAATTCAGAGGTTTTGATCTGTATAAGATCTCAAGAAAGACATCAGCTTTTGTATTCAAAGAGAAACACAAAAGAAGAACGAAGATAGATACAGGTAAAAAAAGCATTGTGAGTTTACTGAGTTATGGCTTTTTTTTTGGTTAGAACTTAGAACACAATTATCTTGGTTAACTGAAATAATGCAAGAACTTTAAGTATACTTGTTTGCTGCGTTTTTTTGTGTTGTGAAAAGTGTGAATAAGCTGAGATTTTGATTGTTTCTTCAAAATTTTGATTTGATTTGATTTGATTTGGTATTTTTATTGTCCTCCTCACTGGTTTCTGCGTGAACGTATCATCTGGGCACATGGCTTGTTGAGATATCCAGCCATTTCGTAGCTGACTTTGCTTAGTTATGTATATTTAAAGAGGAAGTGTGATATGGAAATTTTCTTGTTTTGATTTGTATATTGTGCTTGAGCACTAATCAGAATTATCAGCATCACAACCCATTTGAGGTTTTATTCCTTTTAGATGCTGTTTTTGTTCCTTTTAGATGCTTTATGATCTCTTCGTGCTTGAGTCAAATTGTTCTTTGTCACTGACTCTTTCTTTCATTTCACTGAATCTGCTCTGTGGCAATCTCCCCTGAATTCTATCCATATAGCTCTCTTTATGAGTTATCTGATTATCAACCATAAAATGTGAAATTGTGTGTCTAATGATCAGACTGAGTTTTATGAAATTTCGTTAGCTCCATTGAGTAAGGCTTGTCAATGGATTGTTTGATTGACATCTCAATGTAAATTATCAAGTCTTGGAGATGCATGAATGTGTCAAAAATGTTCCTTTCTCTCCTTTCTATTTTGGGATTTAAAAACTGTGAATGAGATTGACTTTGATAATATATATTTGTATATTATATTCATCTTCGGTATGCCACAAACCCATTCTCTGTAGTTGACCAAAAAGCAAAATCTTTATATAAGTGATAGCAATGTGTTCTGATTTCCTCATTCTTCTCAGGCTCTAATCAAAAGCTCGCTCTCTGCCTTATGTAATAAAAGATGGTGGCTTTTGGGAAATATCTGCAGCGGAAACAAATTGAGGAATGGAGCGGGTATGCATTTGCTTATGCCATCTTTAAAACTTTTGGTCATCTGATTTGGGTTGCATAATGACGTTTTTGATAATTTCCATGTAGCTATTACATCAATTACAAATTGATGAAGAAGAAAGTGAAGCAATATGCTGAACAAATACAAGGCGGTTCTCAACATCCTCGCCATGTTCTCAAAGATTTCTCCAGGATGCTTGATACTCAGGTACGTTGTAGAGGATTGTGATGATGATATTGTTTGAGTACCATGCTCGTTAGATTTGTTAAGTATAGCTACATATGAGTAATCACAGTCCGGTGTTTGTCATTTGCTTCTGTTTATTAGATGGAATGGTTTGAGACATTGAAAGCGATTCATTGTGTTTTGCAGATTGAGAAAACTGTCCTCTTCATGTTGGAACAACAAGGGTTGCTTGCAGGGAGACTAGCCGTTTTGAGGGAAACGCATGATGCTATACTTGAGCAGCCTGACATATCAAGAATTGTGGAGCTACGAGAGTCATACAGAGAAGTTGGACGAGATCTTCTACAGCTTCTGGTTTTCGTTGAGCTGAATGCCATTGGTCTGCGCAAGATTCTCAAGAAGTTTGACAAACGGTTTGGCTATAGATTCGCTGACTATTACGTGAAAACTCGTGCTGATCATCCTTACTCACAGCTTCAGCAAGTCTTTAAGCATGTGGTAAGTAAACAAAATGTCCTTACCGCTCTTTCACTGGTTTCTTCTTTAAGCTCTTCTTAAATGTTCTGTGATTGGAATGTATAGGGTGTAGGAGCTGTTGTTGGGGCAATCTCTCGCAATCTTCATGAGCTTCAAGAAAACGAAGGAAGCTTTTATTCGATTTACGACCAACCTGTTCTTCCCCTTCAAGATCCAGTGGTTGAGGCACTTAAGAACGCGGTGGACAAGTTAACACACTCGACGAATTTCCTCAACTTCTTGGCGCAGCATGCTCTTATCATGCAAGATGATTTGCAGACTCCTTCAGAGGACACCATCGATGAACGGACTTACCATTTTAACTCGTTGCTCCTGAATTTAGGAAACACATTTTTGTACATGGTCAACACATACATCATTGTCCCTACTGCGGATGACTACTCGATGAGCCTTGGAGCTGCAGCGACGGTTTGTGGTGTTGTCATTGGATCTATGGCCGTGGCTCAAGTCTTCTCGTCGGTTTATTTCAGCGCCTGGTCCAACAAATCTTACTTCAAGCCTCTTGTGTTCAGCAGCATTGCTCTCTTCATCGGTAACTTAATGTATGCGATGGCTTATGATGCTAATTCCATTGCGCTGCTCTTACTTGGCCGTCTCTGTTGTGGGTAAGTTCAAAGTTAAACTCTTTAAAAGATGAAACCTTTTCTTCAACTGGTTTTGGTTATAACACTCTTGAATTTGCAGGTTGGGATCAGCAAGAGCTGTGAACAGGAGATATATCAGTGACTGTGTGCCATTGAGAATCCGAATGCAGGCATCGGCCGGTTTTGTGAGTGCTAGTGCTCTTGGAATGGCTTGTGGTCCTGCACTCGCCGGTTTACTCCAAGTCAAATTCAAGATCTACAAGCTGACATTTAACCAGTCTACTTTGCCTGGATGGGTTATGGCTGTGGCTTGGCTGTTCTATTTGGTATGGCTATGCATTTCATTCAAAGAGCCGTTGCGTGACACTGATGAACAAGAGGAACAAGAACGAGCCAATGCAAATGAAACAACATCAAGTAATCACCTGCTTCTATTGTAGATTCTTAATAGTGAAAGCTGTTTTTTTTTTTTTTTTTTCCTGATTGGATTCTTGGACTGATGCAGCGACAGAGAGAGAAGAAAATAGCAGAGTAGTCGAGGAAGGTCTTCGAAAGCCTCTGCTGATTGCTTCAGGAATCAAGGTGGAAGATGAAGAGGAATGCGATGAAAGTGAAGAATCTCCTGAAGATTCTCGCAGACCAGCAAACTCTTTCGGCGATGCATACCGGCTTCTTACTCCATCTGTTAAGGTAGTACCCATCATCAGTTTCTATAAAGTGTAAACATTTGGTAAAAAATTCATGCTTTTGATGGACTTGAATTGCGGTTTTCGATGTTTAGGTTCAACTGTTGATCTACTTCATGCTCAAATACGCCATGGAGATATTGCTCTCGGAGTCTAGTGTCATCACTTCATACTACTTTCATTGGACTACAAGCTCTGTTGCCATCTTCTTGGCGTGCCTTGGCCTCACGGTGCTACCAATCAACATCATTGTGGGAAGTTACATCAGTAACATGTTTGAAGACAGGTAATCTTCAAACCCTGCTCTCAAATCAAACCATAATTAAACTATCCTCTGATCTTAAGCTTGCTCAGTGATTGAATCTACATAAAGCTTGAAACTTTTTGCATCTAAACCGTTAAATTCGATGTTGTTTCATTCTTTCTGGTGGTTGAATACACATAAAGCTTGAAACTTTTCTCATCTAATCCGAAACTTGTTCTTGTGATCTACAAAGCTTGATCCTTTTGTAGACCTAGTGATTGAATCCTTAAAAGCTTGAAACTTTTCGTAACTTTAGATCGTTTCATACTTCTGGTGATGGTTATTCTCTGTTTTGGTGACTAATATGAGATCGTCTCTGTTTTGCAGGCAAATCCTATTGACATCAGAGATCATCGTCTTCTTCGGGATTCTCTTCAGTTTCAATCTGTTTGTTCCATACACTGTACCTCAATACGTAATCTCAGGTCTCGTTATGTTCGTCGCTGCTGAAGTACTCGAAGGTATATACAAAACTTAACGACACTCTGTTTTTCTTTAAAAACAAGCTTTTGTAACGGTTTTTAACGGCTTTTTCTCTTCTAGGTGTGAATCTATCGTTGTTATCGAGAGTAATGTCATCGAGGCTATCGAAAGGAACATACAACGGAGGATTGCTCTCGACGGAAGCTGGAACATTGGCTCGTGTCGTGGCTGATGCAACCATTACATTGGGAGGTTACTTGGGAAGGAACCATCTCTTGAATGCGACTCTTCTACCGTCACTTGTCATCTGCATTGGCTCCATTGTTGCTACTTGTTGTACTTATAACTCTCTCTATTGACGAATATAGGGATTTTGCCATTTTGGTACCAAATTTTTACTAATAGAATAAAATGAGATATTTACAAATGATCCTCTCTTGATTTTGATTATATTTGTTGTCACCAAGGTTCAAATTCCATGACGTATATACGTGTTTTATATGTACATGTATGCATACGAGGAATATCAAATCCTCCATTTGTTAGAAACCTTGTTCCGGTTTTTGTGAGCCTTTTGTTTGAATTTTTGTTCAAGAATTTGTGTTATGTTTCATTGTTTTTTACCATATTGTTTGCTTAAGTATTTAACAAAATTTCAATTTGAGTGTTCAAAAATAATAATGGTGCTGCCCAGGATCGAACTGGAGACCTTTTGCGTGTAAGGCAAACGTGATAACCACTACACCACAGCACCAAATGAAAATTTATACATTTGGATTATAAAGTATTATCTGTTCTGTCAATTAATTTACGATTAATATAATGAAATTGTGCAAAAGCAAAACGTTCAAATAGTTTCAGTTTACCCTTTCATGAGAAACTACATTATCATGATTTCAATTAGAACTTGATACTTGTCTTGTACTTGTTACTTGTAAGTACTAGTTACTTGGTACGGGACAAGCAAAGTATACAAAGAAAATATCAAGTAACTGTGTCAAGTTTTCTTCAGGCATATACAAGGCCCAAGTCCAACACCACCATTTCTGAAACTATGTAAAAGAACGAACAATGACAGCTTTGGAATATGACAGAGGATTGTACCATGTTCTGCTAATAATGGAGAACCCATTCATCTTTTTTTATCCATCGTTTACATTTGTAACAAAATACATTTAAGTAAACAAACAAATTCCATGATTCTCTACAAAAAAAAATTGAATTATTTGGAATATCTCTAAAAGCTTGGCTTCATGGTTTTTACTTTTTACCTTTGGAGAACCCATTCATCTTTTTTTATCCATCGTTTACATTTGTAACAAAATACATTTAAGTAAACAAACAAATTCCATGATTCTCTACAAAAAAAAATTGAATTATTTGGAATATCTCTAAAAGCTTGGCTTCATGGTTTTTACTTTTTACCTTAGTTGGTACATTGTTTGGAATTTCATAAAAATAACGTTCTTTACAGAAGTAACATTCTAGAAAACATAATAGTTGACTTGGTGTTAGACCTAATAAATGTATTAGAGAAGATATCGAGAAGTTCCATTTGTTTTTGTTCGGATTTGTCCCGTAAATGATCGGACAATCTAAAAGTCTAAAGAAATAAAATGCAACTATATAAGGGAAAACAGAAATATTCCATTTCTCTTCTGTCTATGAATTTAGACTCTAATTCTCTAAAGCAAGAAGATAATTATTCGTCTTAAAATATTTTTCAAATCGAGAAATAATTATCTTTTGGACTGAAAAGCTATTCTTGTCATTTAAAGTAACCATGGCACTTTGTTGTAAAAAAAAAAAGTAACCATGGCATAACTAGAGAATATCCAACGGCATATGCTAGTGGTTTATATCGCATACACTTTCATATATTGATGGCACTTTTAGGTTTATTACTTAACTTTTAGGTTTTTAGGTTTATTAAAAACTTAAAATATTTTTAGAAGGCCTTAATTAAAATTATGGAATTTGATCTTAGTTATTTTCATCGTCCCAATGTGTTTAGTTTTTTTTTTACTTTTAAAACAAATTTTATCAAAAACTAGAACCTGTTCCAAAACCAAAACTATACTAAACAAAACCGAATAAGTAAAACTCGAAACCAAACCAATACCATATTAATTAAACACCATTTGAAATACTAAATTAGAAGTATTTTCAAATTTCTCATCTTCCATATTTTTAGAAAAATTATATTCTCATCTCATTTGTTCTGATAAAAAGCTGCAAAAAAATAGATTTTCCAGCAATATAAAACACTTAGTAGAAAAATCTGATATTCCTTGTCGAAAATTCCTTATCTGATAATTGTACGTGTATATGTGCTCACATACATAGTCACATATTAACACATATATATACACACACACGGCTTCTTGGATCTTATAGAGATGAAGAGAAACATGTAAGCTCACTAGTTCCAGGGCTTCTCTCTATTGGCAGGTCCCTTACACACACACACACACAAATCTATTCATATGTTTTCTCATAATTGAGTTAAAAATGACCTGCCAAAGGAGAGTTGCCCTGCAACTAGTTTAGCTTAGTTCAACACACATGAGAAAGGAGAAACCAAAGGTACAACTATTGTTTTGTCTCCTTTATCATAATTTTTGTAGTATTTCTTAATAGTTTATCCAATCGAATAGAAACAATTGTGTTCAACTATATATATCTAGATCTGAGTTGGTGTACAATGTTATGTTTGAAAAGAAAAACTATGAACGCTAGATTATCAATTAACTATTGGTCTCAGATCTTAACATGTAAGTAATCTTGGATGAGAATCGGAAATTTTATATGCATTTTACATATAGATTTGAGTGAAAATGTGATTTGAGACTAAGAAATGAATGCATATAGATTTTATTTTAATTAGCGATATGAGTGAAATTTTAAATAACAGCCACATGCATGATCACATCCAGACACTATGTGTACAGTTTCTAACAAAGCGTGTAATGGATGTTTTGGGTTTTATCATTCGTAATTAATATGGTGCAAGAACTTCAAGATTGGAGAATGTGATGTGTTGGGACATGTGGGTTTTGCTTTTAATTCTTAACTAAATTGTAGGTCACGTTTATTACCTTGTCTTGAGAGGTTATGGGATAGTGATAATTTTTGCTGTAATCATTTTTTTTTTTGCTGTAATCATTTTGGTTCTTGCCATTTGATTATACACATCAATTAACGTCTACATGAGATAATCTCATTTCTGTTTTTACCGGAAATTTAGTTGCTAGCTAGTTAAAGTTAAATGATTAACTGTGTAGCTTTGATGTTGGTTTCTTTGTTTAATCACATACTGCTGTAATTCCAGACACTTAAGTAAATAAGCCACATATATTTTTCTATTGATGCGTAAAACATTGATAATTGCTTGGAAAGACATGAAAAGGCTATAGAAAAGCTCAAGTTCAAGATTTTCCAGACTTTTTGGAATACCATTTGCACTTGACATGTCTCCACATCTAGGGAACTAGTAGTCGGCATTGTCACAAGAACTTGATGCGTTTCTCATAATATAGAGTGCTTGTGATCTTCATTCTCCAAATTTAGGGAAATGAGAGTTTACATATCTCATATTGGTTATTGTATAGTTTGGCAAAATTTACTTTGTTGTAGAGGTCTCTAATTATGTTTACATGTTTGTATATAAGACAAATTCTTAACCAGGAATCAAATAAGAAAACTCTTTTACCATTTCAAGTTCCTTGACAAAAAACTATGTGTACAGTTTCATACGGTTGAATTCGATATTACAGTCTACCATTTTTCTTGTCTTCTTGAGTTGACCGTTTGTGTTTAAAGTTTGTTTTTAATCACTTGAAGCTCATGATGGTGTAAGCAAAGGGAAATACACAATTGGACTTGGACAAGTTCGTATGGCATTGTGTACTCTCTGTTTAGCATAAAGAACATTGCACAAGTCGTGGTCACTGATCAGACACTAATCATCGAGGTTCAATCAATATAAATTACTCCAGACTTTATTGTTGATTGAAAAAAAAAGGAAAATGCAAATGGTACATTTTTATTTGTAACAAAAAGAGTTTATTTTAACAATACAACAACATCAAGAAGAAAGAACACAAAAAATACAAAAAAAAACACAACAATTTTGGCAGCCATTAACCCCAAAAAAGATACTTCTTTTCCAAAAACCCAAACTTTTTCTGTTTTGTTACATTTCATATATTGTAGGGTTTATGACCATTACCTTATAAAAATCCCCATTTTCACCATTTCAAGTCTTCTTGTTCGGCTCAAACACAAACTTAATCAGAGACTCTCTGATAGACAACATCTCAGGGAACTCAGTCTTCAACTTCGTCGCATCGAGCTCATTGTTACTCCTTGGAGCCACAATCACCTTAGCTTGTTCCTCCAACGTGAAGTTCTTCCAAGTAAAGCTCGGGTCAATGTACTCTTTGTACATCTTCAAGATATCGTTGTGGCTCACGACACCAGGGTTTGTGAAGTTGTAGATCCCGGTTAAGTTCCTCTTCGCCATTTCGATCGATATCGGAAGGAGCTCGTCTAGGATCGTCATCGAGTTCGGTATGTCCACGACCTTCTCGTACCGAGCGATCTTGGTGATGAAGTTTCTAGGGTTTGATAGATCAGAAGAGATCGGCATTCTCACTCTTAGCGTGCATACGTTCTCGTAGTTCTTGAGCAGCTCCTCCACCTGAACAAGATCACAAAACCAAGATTCCAACATTCAATAAACAAGCTTATGATGATGATAATTACTTGAATCTTAAGCTAAAGAGCTAAGCAATCACATGTATTGGAATCGGATTAGCTCAAAATCTTGGACTTTGGGATCAAGAAATAAAGAGAGGACTGAATCTGAAGTATTTCTTAAATTAAGGGATCGAAATGTAAATCGATGAATCTGAAACATTGAAGTAAACTACATTGCATCTGAAGCAATTTGTTGCTAATTGAACATCTAAAACCTAATCAATCACATGAATTGGAATTTGATTAGCTAAAATCTTGGATTATTGGATCAGGTAGGAATAAAAGATAAGGAAGAATTAAATCTGAAGTATTTCTCAAATAAAGGGATCGAAATGTAAATAGACGAACTACCACCTACATTGCAACTGAAACAATTGGAGGCTAATTGAACATTTGTAAACCTAATCAATCACACGAATTGGAACTTGATTAGCTAAAATCTTAGATTTTTGGATCAGGGAGCAATTAAAGATAAGAGAGGATTAAATCTGAAGTATTTCTCAAATGAAGGGATCGAAATGTAAATACACGAATCTATCACCTACATTGGAATTGAAAACAATTGGGGGCTAATTGAACATTTGAGAACCTAATCAATCACACGAATTGGAACTTAATTTAGCTAAAATCTTGGGTTTTTCTGATGAATAATCATGTAAACGGATCGAATCTGAAGACTTTCTTAAATGTAGGGATCAAAATGTAAAGAAAAAAACTCTCACCATTGCTTTGGTTTTGGAGTAGAAGGATCCGGTGAAATTAGGAGTGTCTTCCTCCTTGAATCCGATACCCGACCCGAGAGGATGACCCGAATCGTACTCGAATATGCAACCCGTCGCGTAATTGATCAGAACGAGTCCCTTCTCCCTGCAAATGTCGGCGAGAGTGAGAGTTCCGGCGACGTTCGTGCGGATGGTCTCGACCTTGTGGGATTCGCACCAGTCGACGTTAGGACGTCCGGTGACACCGGCGGCGTTGAAGACGTGGCTAGGCTTCACGGTTTCGATGTCGGCGACGATCGATTGACGATCCTGAAGACGGCCGGAGCCGTAAGTGTAGGAGATTCCCTGAGATTCGCAGAGCTTGCCGAGCAATCCGCCGATCCATCCGGTTCGGCCGTAGATTAGGAAGTTGAGTGAAGAAGATGATCCGTTCGCGTCCACACCCATTTTTTTTTCTTGTGTCGGTGATCAGAAATGTCGCCGGAGACGAAAGAGAGAGAGAGAGAGAGTGTGTGGATCTGAGTGGAGCGACGATGTATAGAGACGTTTTTGTGATCGGTGATGCTTCTTTTTATCCCATTTTGTCGGGGGAGAAACATATTTGATTTTGACACCCTATGTTTTCTAATTTTACATTTACGACCCCAAAGATTAAAAACCTTTCATCACTCGATTCAGATTTACAATAAACTTTGGACTAAACCGGACATTTTGGAATTTTAGTTGGTCTTTTATAGATGAAGAAAATTTCATTTATAGTACAATAATGCATGTATATATAACTTCTTCTGAATTTTTAAAAACATCGGATATTTTTGAAAATTTTATACTTAATTCCAATAACACAGTCTATGACTCTGTGTAAGTTGATCTGATTTCGTTAGAAAAGGAAAATTTAAATCTGTTTGGGTCTTCGATTTTTGGACTCCAATTTATTGGGGTGTTGTTGTTTCGTTTTGGTAAAGATGAGGGCCATAGATGTAATACTTCAAATCTTGAGGTAGTGGGTTAAAACATACCCGAAATTATTATTTGTAGTGGTTATTTTTAATTTTAAAAGTAATTAATTTTTGTCCAGAGCTTAGACAGACAGAGATCTGCGAAGACGGTGGGGTATGATGATAAATTATTAATTAACCATTAACACAAATGAGATTCCAGTTCATTAGTGGTCTGTATTTCAAATATTTTAATCTTAATAAGAATCTCCTTTTACAATCTAAATATGTAACAGAAAATTGTCAAAATCTTAGCTTTTAAACGTAAATCTAAATATTAAACATCCAAATCGCTTGATTTTATTTGTTATGATTCATATATAGTATTATGTGAATCAATACATATGTTTTTTTTTTAAATGTTTTTCAATTTAGAAAAATACCAAATGTAGTGGTTAAAATTACATAGTTCAACTGTATACAGTACTATTTTTTTGTAACTGAAAGTTTCTATACATTTATTGTAATCAGTTGGACATCGTAAATAATTATAAGAGGTTTAACCAAATAATATGGAACATTTTGATATATCAAGCATATTAAACTCCAAACTCCATTTAAATGAAAATGTCTAAATATAACCTCTCGCTAAATTTATTAGTAAGTGTGCCGACAAAAAAAAACTTTTACCCGTTTAATGTGATACTCCATTAGTATGCAATATAGGATACAACATGGGCTAGCTCATGAGGTTACGTACTTACGTATACTTTATATTTATAAACAGATCGGATCTCCTGTCTGAATCGTATAGTGGACAAGTGATGGGACTCAATTAATGTCTTTGCTATGATTCAAATCTCGATCTCGAAAGGTACTTTTTAGTTTATAGCATGTATATTCCTCAGCTAAATTTGTTTTTGGTTGTTAAAGGAATTTAGAGCTATTTTAGTCACACAAATCAAATAGAGAACTCAAATTGTTTGGTTTCATGTTGTTTTGTTACATTTACGATAATGATTTGTGCTAACATTTTTACTACTGACCTTAGAAAAATTCACATATAGCAAGGACACGAGGTAAACAAAATTCAGAGTTAAATTTATAATTTTTTTGAGTATGTGTAACTGAGATTAAACTAAATTTTATCATGGATGATTTCGTTTTTAATTATATGTTGGTCCAAATTTTATCCTATAGGATATGACAAAACTATTTAAAGTAATCAAAGCATCACTATATTTTTCCAAATGATACTCTCTGGTACCCCAAGACAAATGTTTTTGAATACACAGCAAAAAAGTAAACAAAATGAATTACAATTTAGTAATTAACAAGAAGTAATAACATTCAAAGCACAAATCATATAGTGGTTGAGGCCTTGAGGGGTTTGAAAAGCTAGGTAAGTACATGATATTAAAGTTCACACCTCTGGTTATTAGCAATAACATGAACTACATACATCCATGCATGATAAAGCAATGTAACTAGAATTGAAATGTACGTAGTGGCAACTATATACTACTAATTAGTAAAGAAGAGATTAGTGTTTGCGCTTGGACTTCAAGGAAGTGAGGGAGTGAGAGTTGTTGTGCCAATTCCTCTTGCGTTGATTAATGAACCAGTTGTTGATTTGCTTCAACTGCAATCCTGTCTCTTCCACCAGTTTTGCCTTGTCATCTTCCTGTTTTCAAATAACATCTTTTTGTTTATCTCTAATTACCGATAATAAACCAAACTCGGACCGAAACTGATTTTTACTGGTTACCGAAATTATTTAAGCTATCTATTTTGACTGTATACATACTTAAATGAAATTAATTCATTATTGATTATAACATTATGACATAAAAAAACAAAAAGAGTACTTACAGTAGGGTAAGGCCACTTGCAATGTTGTTGCCACCAATTTTTCAAGACAGTAGTTGTGTCTCCAGGCAATTTCCCAGCTCTTCTTTTCCTCATTATCTCTTCTCTTACATCTTCAATTCTCGATTTAAAACCCTTATAAAATGAAAAAAAAAATCATTACAAGAACAAGAAAAATTTGATAACGTAAACATGTTATTGTTATTGTGACTCATATACCACTCAGTTTAGTTACCTGTTTGAGTTCGAGTTTAAGTTCTTGTCGGACCCTTTCCATAAGAGATCGTTCAGATTCTGTCGGAAGCAACGGACCAAATCCCGTCATATCGTGGCCGCCGCTAAAGTCAACGCCGGAATTATCCGACGAGAAATCCATCTGTAGATCGTCCTCGTCCTCCGACATCGTCGCACCAGATCCTTCACCTAACGTTGCTCCTACAAGAATAGTGAAAGTTTTTTTTTTTTTGGTGAACAGAATAGTGAAAGTTTAACCGAAATGTTATATACTCTTAATTACAATATTTAAGATGGATTAAGGCATTAAGCCCCGACCCCAGCCCAGAGGCACTTTACCTTAAAACAAACAAGCCACATCAATGTATGTATGTGTACACAAGTGTGTGTATAACCAATTAAAGTTTGGATGTTGAAATATAATTGTCACGACGAAAAAACACATAATAGTTGACTAATTACGTTACGTAAAAATGTGGTAAACTATTCTAAAATTGCGTTTCAACACAATAACTAACTATTCAGTCTTCATTTTCTTTATTTTTATACTCTTGAAACATGCATTAACATCATTAGAATTATCCATATCTTATATATAAATTGTGAAAGCGATATATATTCTTCATCATCATATCTTCTAACACATACATTTAACTATAAATAAATCTTATGTTTGCCGGTCGTTCATACATGTTATCATCAGCTAATAAGAACCTTTATATACCTAACTCAATCATTTCTTTTAAATAATTAAGAACCTATGAGAATTAATAAATTAAGAACCTGTGAGAGAGTGGAGGTTGTTCTCAATTTCACGGCAAGCCATAACAGCTTCGACGGCATGAACCCTCACGTGCTGTTGTAGCTGTTCTTTGAAGCTACACAACACCATCACATATTGTGCCTGTTTCCAATTCCTTTGATTATTAGTATTTGTTCCAAAACATACCCAATTAAATTTAATAAACATTTATTTATATGTATGCACAAATGCACACCTATAAATTGTGTTTCTGGTGTGGTGTGTATTTTGAGCGGCTGAATCATTCTAAAGTCCTATTCTCTACCTAATTTTAATACATAAAAATGAATTTGAGCTAATTCCAAAACTATAGGTGCAATATACCTTCCACATAATAATGCAATGCCAAATTTTAGTATGAAATAGAAATGAGTGAGTAATATCAAGTTATCAACCACCGACTTCAACCAACATTAATAAATCAAAGTTTAAATGGACGTTTCAGTTTAATTGCAAAAATGACATCTAGTGTTGTCTCAATCAATAGGATTTTAGCACCCAAGCTATTTAATCATAGTTCTACACAAAGCTATATATCTATATATATATATATATATATATTTGTGTTTATAATGTATATGGAAATTGTATGAAGATACATATTTTGTTGCTGGTCAAGGTATGATATAAATTAATTCCCATGAAAATTAACAAAAGTTACTTCTTTCACAATAAATTCACGAAATGGTAAGAAAAAACCAATAAAATACATGACTGAAAAGAAAACGTTTATTCATAGTTAGTCCACTCGTAAATTGACAAAACTTACGTCTTTGGTGATTAAATTCACAAAGAGCTTGTAAAAATAAACCACGAAAATGTAAAAACGCTTTACATTAGCTGAGATGGTTATGTACTTAGCTAGTTCTAGGATTTATTCTTGTTTGCTGGTTCAAATTGTATAATTCATTTACAATTTAATTACCCTTATTTTATCCCAAAAAACCCACGAAAAAATTATTGAAAAGAACAAATTTGTTTGTAACATAATTTTAAACTGGTAATCATTAATTTACCAACTTCATTCATAGAAAAAACAAAGAACATGGTGAGAAACTAACGAATAAATTATAAAACAATTAATTAAATCAGCGTACCAAAAAGTTGTCGAGCTCGTGACGATCATGGTGAGAGAATCCAACGGCGGTGGAAGCGTAAGAACGGAGAAGATGATGAGAGTGAGAAAGCTGAGCTTCAATGATCGGAAGCTGATCGATCGGAGTCGCTACTCTCAGACATGCCACGTGTGCGGCCAGTAATTGCTCGTACATCGGATGTGTCGCTATCTCACCTTTCATTTGTCTATTCTGCTCCGCCACAACGGCGGCGTCACCGTCTCCGCCTACGTTGGCTCCGATCATACCTAACGCCGCTTCTTGCATCTTCTTGATCGAAGACGGAGAGAAAATGATACGTCTTTGTTATGAAAACCCTAGTTCTTGAAGTTGATTTTGTTCATGAGATTAGCTCATAGACATAGAAAGAAAGAGAGAGAGAGAGACATATAATGATCGGAAGAAATCAACGTATATAAAAAGCTGTCCTGATTTCTTTCCCTTTCATTTGTTTTTCAATTTTTATTTCGAAAATATATTTTATTCAAGAATGGTTTTGTTTTATTTATATGCACATGAATCGACCGGACCGGTCTTGGCCATACCATATGGATACTCTTAATTCTGATTAGCTTGGACCTATTTTCTAATATTGTTTATTCATCTTATGTGAAACTAGGACATTCAAACAAAATTAAATTTGAATAAATGAGTTAAAAATCATACAAATTATTTATGTTGTTTTAAAACGATTTTTAAAAGTATGAATATGCATGGCCGTTTCTTTAATAATGTGAAACTCGAACATTTTAATATGGTTTCAATTTAAAAGAGAAACAAACAGTAAGAAAAAAGTCCTAGTTAATATAAATACTATTGGAATATATCCAAGTGTAAATTGTAATCTTTGGATGAGTAATTTTTTTTTTTAAATTAAATAGTATTATTAATTAGGTGCTATAAGTTCAGTGGGTTTAAGAGGGTTAGGTGTGTCTACCGGTCCTATCGTTAAAGGTTGGAAGATATTTTCTTTATCTCTTTTTCGTAATTTTCAACTAATTTTTAAGCTCAAGTTGTTGAGTCACTTATTAGGTCTCAAATCATTGTCACAACAAGAGAAAAAAGGAAGTGTTTTCATTTTTATATTTTATCTACATATATACGCATTCATATTCATAGGTATTAAAGCACGTTATAAACGGGTACTTTATCATAACTTTACGGAACCAAACATGCATGATAGCAGTTTTTTACTTTCGATTTACCTAGTCTGGTTTGGAATTATAATACCTATTGAAGCTATCAAATGTTATGTATTATTATGGGAGAATTGGCAATTTACCCCAGATTGAAAGATTTCTTGTCCCTTTACACCTATTTTGACTTTGGTCATTTTTGGTCAAGATTGCCCTTCAATTTATTTATAAACTCATACAAAATGTTTTTTCAAGTGAAAACAAATTCCATAATTCCTAAAAATGATTTCAGCACTGTGTAAAATATTTGAACATTTTTGAAAATGCTTATGATATTTAAAAAATATTATAAGTTTCGTTCTACAAATCTAAAATAACAAAGTAGAATACGTTTTCTACAAGATATTCGTTGGTCTAACCTCCGTAGAACATAATATCTACAACTTATACATACCTCTTCCGGATGTAGAAGTTGATATCTACCAACCTTATAGGCTCTACCATTTTGTAGAATTCGCACCAAATATATTCTACACAATCAAGTATCTTCTACTACTCGTAGATTTTATGTTCTACGCGAAACACTGCTATCTACAAGAAATAGTTTTCGTATTCTACGTGTTTTTGTCTAATCTACATCCCGCAGAAGTAGTGTTCTACTAAAACCATGTTTTCTACGATCCGTAGTACTCGTGTTTCTAGTACACAATCTAGCAAAATTAGTGTCGTCTACGGTTTTGTAGAATTCATCTTCTGCGAAGATCGAGAAAATATTGCAACTGAATATTTTTCAAATCTTTCTTTCCTTTCTTTCTTGTTCGTTTTATTTATTTATTTATTAAAATTTTAATTTTAAAAATGAAAATGTTAACAAAACATTATCCAATTAAAAGGAAGGGCAAAAATGAGAAAAATGCAAAAAAAAAAAGGTAATGGGACAAGACACAAATGTGAAGGTGTAAAGGGACAAAAACACTTTCAATCTAGGGTAAATTGCCAATTATCCCTATTATTATTTGGTTCTCCAGTTAAGAACAACACAATTAGTTTTTTTGGACGGCAGATGAAAGTGAATAAACTAATTACATTTGCTTATTAAAAAGCGGATTAAACATGTTCTCCATTTTAGCTATGATTTTAGATATTATACACAATTATTGTACATAACCTTAATACTTATTTGTCAACAGAAAGACCAACATATAATTGTGCATAACCTTAATTCTTATTTTCCCTAATCTAAATATTTTATCTAATGCTAAACCAATTATAAGCTATTAGGTAGGGCAGTCGGTGGCAATGTAGGTGGTGCAACCGGTGGCAATGTTGAAGATGGTGGCAATGGTGAAGATGGTGGCAACGCACTTGGCAATGGTGGCAATATAGGTGGGGCAGCCGGCAGACCTGGCGCACTGAAATTTCATTTAGGGTCTTGTTTCATTTTTTTATTATTTTATTTCTATTTCAATCGAGCTCATATATATATAGAGTTTTTGTTTTTGCAGGTACTGGGGTCACATGAAACCGCATTAAGTGATAATGAAGAATTATTCTAATCATGGGATGATTTGTATGAAGACATTTTAGGAAATTTTAATGAGACTGAGATTCGGGAAAATTGTTTGTTGTTTGTTATCTTCTTTTCTTTTTCTTCTTCTCGATATAAGCCATTATCTCATGCTGCCTAATCATGGCTTCGTCCAAGAGTCTGATATTTTCAACAAATAAATTAACGAGTATATTAGCAAATTATTCTTAGGATGAAAGTGACTCTTAAGTTTTAATGATTTTATTATGATCCCGTCACCGAAATCTCTCCAGGCCGTCGGGATCAAAGCAAGAACTCGGTCAACTCGGTCCTGATCATCAAAGTTTCCACAATCATCCTTCTCCTTCATCGGTTTGATGTTTTCGAAGTAGACATAATGCATGACAAGAAGCAGCTTGTCTAACACGGCATTCCTCAGTGTTACATCTCTAAATAACCTAGCGCAGAACACTAGCATTTTACGAGTGTCGTCACAGAGCAAGAACATGGCTTGAGCCACACGTAAAGACAGCTCAACTCCTAGTCGCACAACCTCCTCTTTCATCTCCTTCTTCCCAGAGACCATCCTACCAAAAACAGTTTCAACGATTGTTTATTACTTTATAATAAAGTCTCTCAAAGCGAGAAGAAGAGAGACTAAGTAACATTCACTGACCCTTTCGTCGTGTATGGATAGTATCTGTACGATCCAGCCAATGGACGGAGACGACGCATAACAGCAGGGGTAAGGTTTCTTGGTTCCATCTCCGACTCCAGCCTTTTCTTTCTCTAATAATTCAATAACATAAAATTATACAATCAAAACGCAATTTCCACAGCTTCCAAAACAGAAAAATCATAGAAAACCTAATTTTGAAGCTATCAATCATAAACCCTTAATACCTAATTCTAACATTCAATTGTGAAAACCCTAAATACCAATATGAACTGGTAATTTTACCAATCAAATTTTGAAGCCCCTAATTTTATCAATCGAAGCACTCACTCTGTTTTTATTTTTTACTCGCAATAGACAGAACCAACTATATACTGTAAGATTTTAAACCATACGCGAAGAAGAAGATTCACTACCAGTGAGAAAGCTTTTGAGGTTAACAAGAAATTCACCCACAAATCAATGGTATATTGCCACAACTACGTCTAGAGATTCAATTTTATTGACACGAAATTCAGAAAAACCCACAAGCAAAAGGAGAAGGAGAAAACGAAGCAGGTATAAGAAAGATTACATTAGTTAGATAATGACTACATTATTAATATATATAAATATTGAGATAAAAACATCCAAGCGTATGTCCCCAAATCCAAACAGCATGTATTCTAAAATAAAACTTACAAGGAGAAAAATAATATACATTTTTAAAAATCCATAAAAAATATACAAAGTCAAACGTAAATATAAATAATTTCATTAATTAATTAGGAACACACTCATGTTCCATGAAACCCGGCAAAGTCCTTGTAGCAGAAGCAACGTGAACCCTAGAATGCCCCACCATTGTCACTACTCTAAGAGCTTCTTCTTCATAAGCTTTTCTCACCATCTCTTCCCTTTTTGCCCTTCTCCTCCTCTTCTTCGCCGTCACAATCGCACCCACCACCACAAACGCTAATAGCACCACCCCCACCGTCACAGACCCAACAAGCCCTCCAACGACCGATCTCCACCGTCCGATCTTCTCCTTCTTCATCTCCGTTTCTCCTCCACCCTCCGGTACTCTTGGATCATCCATCACCACTAGACCAAAATGTCCGTTAGTTTTAACCGGGCATACAAACGGCTTCACTTCTCCGGCGAACGTTACTCTACCGTCGAGTCCGAAAGTCACGCACATTGGCTTATTCAAGAACGTTCTTTCAACCGTCAACGGTCCAGAAACGTTCCCGAAGTAAACGGTGGACGGATCTTTAGCATCGTCTAGGAGGAGACTTATCTGATAAGAGCTGCTCAAAGTATTCCCAAAGACAACATCGTTTAATGCGTTATAAGCTAAGAGCCCTAGAACCGGAGAGACAAGTCTATAACCGGAGAGATCATAGTTCTTGTAAAATATATCGGACCAATTCGACCCCAAGATTTGTCTCACAACCACGAGACGTTCACTACACGGCTCAAGATTCGCTCCGACACCGATATGGAACTCTTGGATTTGAGCACCGTATCTCCGGAGACTCCCACACCGGAACCTAACGGCGTCGAGTTTTATGCCGGAGTAGTTGGACGGGAGGTGGACACGCCGGAGAACGCCGGTCTTGATTGAGTTATGTTGGTTCTTGAAGAAGTTGAGAGTGTAGTCTCTTAGGAGGAGATCGAGAAGTCTTGAGGATTCGTTGAAAGGTTCTTGAGTAGTAGTAGTACTAGTAGTAGAGGTCAAACCTTCTAGATGAGAAGGAAGGAATGAGAATATGATGATTGTTATTAGTTGAAGATAGGGAAATGAGAGTGTTGTAGTTGTTGGTTCCATTTTTGATCTTGGTCGAAATATTTTTCTCACTTGTTGTTGTTGAGAGAAGATGGGAAGAAGAAGTGAAGACGAAGACATTAATTTAGTTGATCATGAGATATGATTTTTTTTGTAGCTTGATGAAGGCTTTGGATTGAAGGGAAAGGTTTGCTTTTATATATTTGTGTAGAAATCTTTATTTATTTATCAAAAAGAAAATATTTATTTTCTTATATATATATATATATATATATATGTATGTATAATGTTTATATATCCAAATCGATATGATTTTTGTAGATATGAAACTAAAGACGGCGTGAGATTGATTTGAGTAAAGTATACGTCTACATAAATAGACTATTAAGTGTTTTTGCAGTTAAAAGAGAAAAAAGAAAAGAAAGTTTATACAATTTTCATTTTGTGGGTCACTCGATCGGTAATGTATACTTTACATTGGTACCACATTTTCATGAGGGGTACGGTAAAGAGTGTTTAAATTGAAGATAATGCATAGACATAATGATATTCATCTATGTTATATTAGTATAGTAGCTAGTATGCGTCATTATTAAGAAAATTTGCAAAGATCTTCATAAAATGATAAATAAAGAAGTATTTGATATATATAGACGTGATGACAAGTTAGATGATAAATTTGATTGGCGTTTGATCGTATGGTATGATCATTTGAATTCTTGAATTAGCAAGATTTTTGTCAATATATATGTGTACTAGTTGCTTCTACCGTATCAAGAGAAAATGTCAACAATTGTTCTCGTCGTAGAAAAGTTACTAGACATCCTTAATTTCTCAATCAATAATGGCCAACAAGAAGAAAAAAAGAGCACAAGAATTATAATTACTACGATATTATCAAACGAAGTTATTTTTAAAAGTAGCCTCTCGTTCGAACATGCACCCTCAAGAACTAAGGAGCAAAACTCGTAATTTCATTTAAAATCAGCTGAAGTTAGCCTTGCTCTGGTAGGTTTTGCCGGAGGACCAGCTAGCCGGAGCAGCATTCCAAGCGTAGATGGTCTGACGAGTTGTGTAAGACGTAAAGCGGAAGGAGAGAGCCTGGCCGTAGAGAGAAGAGAAAGCTTGGTACGAAGCTCCCCAATTATGGCTCATGTTGATCCAGTTGGTGCGGCTACCTTTCACGGCCATGCTCTTGATGTCACCTGCACCACCTACGTTCATCACGTACACAAGTAGCCAATATCCATTTCCTTCGAACTTGAACCTTATTCCTCCGGTTCTTCTACATGCCACTCTGCAATATAAATATTGACATAACCGTTTTAAGTACTTGCATGTGGTGCATATTCTAATTCAAAATTCATATATTTAGAAGATTTTTTTTTTGAATTTCATCTCCATTTGTAGTCTCTTGCATGAGTCTCTCATTTTCTCAAAAAATAAAATATTATATATATGATATGTAGGTATCAAATACTTGAGAAACCTACCGAATATTTGTAAAATGTTTCTCAAGTATTTGAATCTATTTATTTATATTTTTGAGAAGGTGAGAGACTTCCAAGTTCCAACAAATATAGCCTAGTTCATTTTTTTAAACATGTAACACATCAAACTATAATGGTCTAGAGGAAATTTTAATAATTTACACACTACTAATTACTTTACGTATGTAAGTTGGACTAGTTAGTATTTTACGTACCGGCGGTATGAGACGGGGATGATACCAGCTTTCCAATTAGCGATCTTCGTGAAAGCCGGTTTAGCCAAATCAAAATGGACACGTGGAGGATTACACCACCCACCATTGTTTGAGTCCTTGGCATAATCGGGAGGACAAATGTTGGTCGCAGTCACAACGGTGGCTGGTGAACCGTAGTAGCAGTTAGGCGACGACACACACCTTATCTGGAAACATTGACCGCAAGCGTAACCGTCGTTGAACAGCGTTGTGCTCAATGCCGTCGTAGCTGCGCCGTACCCGCTGTTCCATAGGTTACCGTAGCCACAAGCCCCGCCTGATCGATGATGATAGGTTAGGTTTAAATCGTTTTATGATTTTCAAGAACTTAATGTAACTTAAAAGTCAAAATAATCAATTATGATATAACATTTTGTAAGAAAAAAAATGTAATAAAGATAAATTTACATAGTTTGTTTTGTATAGTTTGTTTAAAAATATTTGAATTATACCCATAGTTGCGCTGGCAGTATCGTCGCCGTAGAAAGTGGCTGAGGCCCGGCGCCACACAGTCCCGGCATATGCTGCCGTTGATGCTCCGATCATGGCCATAGCCAACAAAATAACCAAGAGGCTACGATACAAATTTTGATCCATTTTTTTTTTTTTTGTTTCTCTTTGATTGCTCCTATAGTCGTTTCCTCTCTGAAAAGCCAGGTCCTATGGTTGCATAAGATCTCATATATACCATGAATACAGTGACTTACTAAATTTGTTTTATTTGTTTAAGTGTCAACGTGAGACACACTAAGAAAGATGTGTATATATGAACAAGTAAGTTATGGACGTGCCTTCATGTTTGTTTTGGTCTGCGCCTCCCTTGACGACATTCTAAATATTTTAATTAGTTTTATATCCAGATTTTTTTTTAAAAAAGAAAAGAAAAATTATCAGATTTACCACACACATAATCTATGCAGACCCTTTAACAAAAAAATCTATGCAGACCAAAGAATGTAACTACTTCATTCTCCACAACAAATGGTCAAACTCAGAATATTTGGTGAGAATTATTTGTCCCGTCTTTCAAACGAGTTCTTGACTATAGGTTGTTGTTGTTTTAGTTCCTTTTTAACTTTTGGACTCTATTTATTATTTTCGTTTGATAAAACTTCACAAAAAAGAATATGTGTCCTATCAAAAGAATCATTAGATTGCAATTTAATAGGAAACACATATTTGCAATTGCAAACACAAAAATTGCAGTGTTCCAAAACTAATCAAATGCAGTATATAATATAAGGTATTATACAGTTGCAAGTATTTTAAAAATAAAGTTTTTAGTAAAAAAAAGGCATTTAAAATATACATTATTGCCTATTATCAATTTATCATGCAACATATTGATAAGTTTTAGGGGAATGTTTCACCAGATTCTGTATTTTAAAAAGACACGACATATAAATCAGCTAATAAGTATGTTTTAGAGAGGTTGAGGTACAAATTAAATAATTATCAGCATTAAAATTGAACTTTTTCTGCACTAGGATGACAAATAAGCAAAAAACATATCATGAGAGAATGGATGGCTTATATTCACGCTGGAGAGGTAACAACTAACAACATTCTAATCATTTTGTGCTTATTTCTTTGGTTCCATTTTCCTTACACAAATTTCTTTTCTTTTTAGGAGATCTATGCTCCAACCCTCATTCTACTTCATATTTGGACATGTCATGTTGTGTACCAAACACACAGTCCATCAAGTTTGGGGGCCATGAAGAGTTTTTTCATGTCTTCTTCCACTTTTATGCATTTTTTGTTTAATTTGTATTTGGAAACTATTTTGTGATTTGGTCTCTGTGTTTAGACCTTTCTTTTCTTAGAAACTCTGGTTTGTTTCTCTTGTAGGTCTTCCAAACCAAAATCATTTCATTATAATTGAGTTAATTTGTCATTAGATCATATTATCAGTCACTAAAAGGATCATATTATCGATGGTCAGGCATTGTTTAGGCCTTAGGGACCTCTGAACTAGTATCGGTCAGTTAATACTTATTTAAAACAAAACTCTTTACTAAGAAGAGAAACAAACAGTTTGTTACATTAACTCTAAGCACTCCACTCTTAATCTTAAGGTCCGTAACACTATAATAACATGATCTTCGAAGTTAACAGCTCAAATAAAATATAAGTAACCTCCAATTCAAAATGCCAAAAAATCATGATAACTTTTTAGTCTTCTTTGGCTACATATTCACTAGTTTTTCTTTAAGCTCCGAAATATTGATTTTCATTCCATCGTCGACCTGAAAATTTGAAACCATGATATACTGCTATTAACTACATTATTTACAACATGTAACCATCACTATATCATAATTTGTTCTCTTGATAATTTTACCTGAGAAACAATGGTGTGATGGAATCTCTGTGGCAGCCTTGTTGAGAGACAACTAACTATACTGAGCCTCTGTTCTTGAGCTAGCATTTGAAGAACACTCGAGAGGCAAGACTTGTTTCGTCCGAGACAACAACTTATGATGATCTCAACACCAACCAAACACGGCATGACCACAACTGTGATGTGTTTGTCTCCAACGCATGAGCAGCTTGATGATAGTGTGGATGATGAAGTTAAGCTACTTGTGCATTCCTCTGTAAAAATATTTGTACCCGGTAGAGATTTTTTAATCCGATTTTTCTTTTCGCTGAGTTTTTTAATATTGTTTTGTAAGTTTTTGATGTAGTTGATTGCCTGAACAATGTGATCTGATGTCGAGCGTTTACCCTGTACATTAAAAAGTTTATTTGATTTAAGTGTGCATATAACTAGTAATTATTTGATCAAGTGTAAATTTATATTAATGTACTTAAATATTAAATACTCTACTAGTGTGAAAACCTTCTACGAATACGTAAAACTAATTTAGCAAATATAATACATAAAGTGATAGCACATAAACTAATTTAGCAAATTTAAATATGTATAAATTGATAACGTATTTAACTTAGAAGCATATATGAATGGAGTTGTTAGTAAAACCTTACAGAGGTATATATGATTTTCATTTCAATAAAACAAAAAACAAAAACTGCTTATCGGGTACGTTTAACATGGAATAATAAAAAAAATATATCTTTCATGAGTAATATGCATGTAACATATATGGATAAAAAGAATACTAAAAGATGATCAAATGATAGTATATATTTTAGATAGTTACCTGGATATATTGAAATGGCAAGAGATCTCGTAGACTTTTGAAAAGAGCTGCAACTTCTTGTCTTCGTTGCCTTTCGATTTCTCTATGTCTCATCTTCTTGCTTACTCGATCATCATCATCCTTTTTGTTGGCTTCACTTGTGCCGTATGTATCACACAAACTTCTTTTCTTACTGCTTCCACCATTTTTGTTTGCGATCGGATTGCAAACATCATGGCTTTGGTACGGCATTAGCGGCGAAAGAAGAACACAATCAGAAAATAGTAACCCATCTTCCTCGGTTGAATAAGGCATAAATATTGAAGGAACTGAGTCCATCTTTTCTTGGCTAATAGATAATCAAGAAAAAGCTATGAGTACTTTTTGGTTTGAATTTTTTTATAGTATTAGTGTTCTGAGTTCCTAACTTGTATGTCTTGTGTGGTTTTATACTTGGCTCCAAGATTTCTTTAACCTTTTATTTTTCTTCCTCTTTTAATAGGACAGATATGATGACAGGTGACGGATCTTGAAGAAACTTAACTTTAATTAAAATCTCCATAAGATATGAGTAGTTGGGATTAATTGTTGATAATATTATCAAATAAAGCTTCTCGCTGTTCATTTAGTGGCTATTGAATAATGTCAATCAAATGGAGATGTATGGGAACATATGATTTTAATGTGCTTGTAAATACATGTCAACTTCAGTACACACCACCCAAAATTTCAACTCGAATTAATTTCTATTTCAAGATAATTCATATATATACTCCCTACATTTCATTAAGATTGATACTAATTTAGATTTAAAATTTTGTTTCATATATATATATTAGATATGTTTTATAAATATATACACAAATTTATCTTTTTTTTTTAAACAAATATAACTCTAATTAGCTATAAAGTTCTCAAGAGCAATAACTAAAATTAAAGGTAAAATTTGATACTTTAAATATTATATTACATATAAACATGTTTTAAAAATTATTCCACACCAAAACTCGATGAAATTAACTCTTTCAGTATGGACCAAACATTTACTATTTTGGTCCTCTCGGAGGAAGACCGAAGATAATGATTTGTTTCAACTACTATTAATGTTGTTGCCATTGGCCATTGATGTCATTTCTTTTATATTTTGAGTAGTATGAGATGAGAGGATTTGTTTTAGTATGTCAAGGTTATGTTACATAACTTAAATGTCAATACATAAGGATTTGTTTTCTATACTACAATATGTTTTTTTGTTACATTTTACTTTATCAAAAAAAAAATACATTTAATTTTGACTGATTTTCTATCAAACAAACTTGACTGACCCACCCTTTTTAAACATAAAACCAGACATAATTACTGTATACTGTTGACAAACTAAAAAAAATTCACAGTAACGAATAAGCCACGTATTTAAAGTAATAAAGAGCTGCACTAAAAGAGATTTTCTATCACAACTTTATGAAGTTCACTGGAGACTGAGAAATAATTATATCATACTTTAAACACTAATCATAACAAGTTAGTGTGGTAAAAAGGAGATTAAGAAAGGTTTTGTATTTTAATATAGGTAACAATGTAACGTGCAATCATTAAGGAGTGTAATTAATTGCAGGTGATAACGTGGATACTCAGAAAACCATTGAATCGGTCTACAATAATTGTTAGTGAAGTAAAGAATTCGTATTGAATATATTAAATGTTAAGAAGTTGGAGTCAGGATTAGGTCTGACATTTTTGGTAAATGGGTCGTTTTAGTTGCGTGCCCATTTTGATCTTCTTGCACATACAATTTTGTAGGGGACTGATGATGATAACATGATCATTAATATGGCTAAGATCTTATCTGGTTATAGTGTCCAATTCAAACCGGAAATATGAACCGGTTCAAAATCTCTGAACCAAACTGGTTCCAATTCCAACATCTCCTTTTCGTTTCACTATCTTTCTACATCCAAAAGACACGTCATACTGTAACTGAAACTGAGAATTAGAGCTGAGCCCATTTATCCCAACAGATTTCGTCTATATCCATTGATGATAGCAAAATTAATTCTTGAAATTTGAGGTTGTTTTCTAAAACTTCTTTGGATCCTTAAAAACGTAGAGACTCGTTTCCTTTTCACTGATCAAAATGATTCTTCCACGTGTACATAGATCCAAGAAGATGCACCAAAACATAAACAAACTACAACCATTTGCTTCTAAACTTAACCCTGAATCGCTTAAGACCGATCCAAACCTAGAGAACATCAGAAGCAACGCAATTTAACCGCTAAACACTACTACACCTACAAGTACAACAACAGAGCCAGAACTTAAGAACAGAGAGAACCCTTTAGATTCTGAATCTCTTCTCTTCTGTTTCCAACTCAATCAACCTCAATTACTTTTCGAGGTCTTCCAAGTTTCGGTTTTGTTGATGCTTTCTGCTTACTCTGCTTCACATTCTTTCTCTTCTTCGTTCCATTGATCCGCCAGTCATCATCATCATCGTCGTCGTCATCCTCTTCACTAAGATCAGAATCTAAGTAATCATCATCCTCATCTTCGTCGTGAATATAATGTACCTTTGGAGAAGGTTTTCTCGGCGTTGGATTTGGGAAAACGGTGCTTGGGAACTTATTCATCTGTGGGAAGAATGTGGTCGGTGCTGATTTTGGTAAATCATTGACAGGGGCTTTAGTCATCTCTGAGACACCTATCGGATAGAAACCCCAACAGCAATAGTAACTATCTTCTTCATCAGAAACTGGCGGTGGAGATGGAACCTTCACCGCCTGGAAAGCTCTCCTGCAGGTCTTGGTTTGGCAAAGAAGCACGCTCTCCTCGTAAAAGTCTGGATACTCGTAGAGCACGAAGCAGTATGGACAAGTCGTCCAGAAAGTTGGAACCTTTGGGTCAGAATTCGTTCTTGCAGCCTCGCTCTCTGGAGTTTGTTCAGTAGTTGGAGTGGTTTGGGTAGGGACCCAAGTTGGCTGCGAGACTGGTGGAGGCGGAGATGGATTAGCAGAGGCTGCTGGAACCGGAGATGGATTAGCAGAGGCTGCTGGAACCGGAGATGGGGTAGTTGAGACCGGAGGTGGCTGGAATGATTGAGTTGAGTTGAAGACAGGAGGCAGTGGAGAGGCTTCAGGTGGCTGAGAGCGACGGTTTGATTGAAATGTCTGTGTTGGCTGAGATACCGGCAATGGCTTAGAGGTCTGCGGTGACTGAGAGACTGGCAATGGCTTAGCGGTTGGTGATGGTTGAGACACCGGGAATGGGTTAGTAGTCGATGATGGTTGAGAAACCGGGAAAGGCTTCGAATTTGACGATGGCTGAGACATTGGGAATGGGTTAGTGGCCGGTGGTGGCTGAGACACAGGGAAAGGCTGAGACTTTTGTGATGACTGAGACATTGGGAATGGGTTAGAGGTCGGTGGTGGCTGAGACACAGGGAAAGGGTTAGTGGCTGGTGGTGGTTGAGACACCGGGATCTGCTTAGAGTTTGATGATGGCTGAGACTTTTGTGATGACTGAGAAACCGGGAAAGGCTTAGACTTTTGTGTTGACTGAGACACCGGGAATGGATTAGTGGCCGGAGGTGGTTGAGAAACCGGGAAAGGCTTAGACTTTTGAGTTGACTGAGAAACAGGGAATGGTGTAGTGGCCGGAGGTGGTTGAGAAACCGGGAAAGGCTTAGACTTTTGTGTTGACTGAGACACAGGGAATGGGTTAGTGGCCGGAGGTGGTTGAGACACCGGGAAGGGCTTAGAGGTAGGTGGTGGCTGAGACACTGAGCTCAATGGTGGCTGAGACATTGGGAATGGCTTAGAGACCGGTTTAGAGACAGGCTGCGGTTTAGAGACTGAATGTGACTGAACCTGCCTAGCCAAAGGTGCAGAAACAGAAGGCAGCAGCGAGAGCTGAGCAGCTTCAGTGGACCTAGACGACTGATATTGCCTAGCAGGCTCAGACGATTTCCATGACACAGTCTCCGACGTTGCAGCGGTGGTCTTATTAGACGGCCATGTCAGATCAGTTGAATGATTCCTATGAGATGACCTATCAGGCTCATGGAAACGACGACTAGATTGGACCCTATCTGTTGCATTGTTCAAATTTATCAATCTTTCTTCCCTAATTGACTCACTTTGCTGCTGCTCTTGACCAAACTGTTGACGCCAAGACGCTTGTTGTTGCTCTTGCATTGACTGTGATTGCATCAGCTGCTGATCAAACTGTGATCTTTGTTGACTCTGAGAGAAATGTGGCTGTTGCTGAGGTTGTTGATGAAGCTGAAATGGTAACTGCTGGTTCTGATACGACACCGTTTGTTGCTGAGACTGAGGTTGGTGTTGAGGCGATTGCGATTGCTGTTGGTGTTGAGGCGATTGTGATTGTGATTGCGATTGCGACTGCGGCTGATTGAAAAGCTGAAACCCTAATTGACCGAGTTGCCCAAACTGACTCAGATGCAATTCCCTATCGTACAATGCCTTTCTAGTAGAATCGGAGAGAACATACCACGCGTCGGAGATCAGCCGGAAAGCCTGGTCGGAGTACGGGAACCGATTCCGGCTCGGGTTGAGCAACACGGCGAGTCTACTGTACTGAGTCGCGACGAGTTCGGGGTTGTGAGTGAGACGAACGAGTCGGAGGACGGCGTACCAGTCGGGGAGATCGGCTGTGCTTCCGCGGATTCGAGTTTCACCGGCGATTAGAGTATCGGCGACGGCGAGGATAAGCTCGGCGTGGTCTACGAGTGAGTGATCGGCCTCGCATGCACGGATCGCGTAGGTCTTTGAACCGTTTAGGTCGCCGGATAAGAGTAGCTTCTCCGCCGTAGCTAGCCATCGTTCAGCGTCTCCTCCGTTACCTCCGCCGCCACCACCGCCCATCATTTTAAAGTCGTAGAGTTTTTCACCGGAGAAGAGAGAAAGAGAGGAGAGATCGATTTGATTAGTTTACACAGTTGACGGAAAAAGTGACTGACTTCTTTCATTACCTTTCTTTATTATTGTCTAAAGATTTATTTTTTAAATTTTATACCTTATAGTGTTTTTAATTACTTGATTAACTAATACAAATACAATAACTTTCTGTGAGGTACATATATTTAAAATTTTCTGAATAAAGATTTTTAATCAATTCTTTTTTTTCTAAGATGTTTAACTACTAATGAAGATTCAAGAACATGATTTCATGAGACCAAAGTTGAAGAGATTTCTCCAAGCTAAACTAACAACAAGTGAAACCAACGTTTTTCTCAAAAAAAAAACAAGTGAAACCAACGTCACTGTCTTTTGTCTGTTTCTCTGACCGGAGGAGTTTTTTTTTTTTTTTTGTCGACAATATATTTTATTAATCAAACGAGGATTATATTATGTTCCAGGTGATAAAAGATCTTTAACCTCTAATAAAAGATTCAAGAACATGATTTGATGAGACAAAAGTTAAAGAGATTTCTCCAAGCTAACCTTCCAAGTGAAACAAGAGATTGTAAAACAATGATCGAGTGCATTAACTTACATCTTACAAGATAGACATTGGCTTGTATATAAAATAGACCAAATCTGAACGACAAAAAAATTTGTAAACCGAAACCACACCAACCAAAATTGTTTCCAATCTTATCATTATGAATATAATGGGATGTACATATATGGAAAGTAGATACCAGAGTAAGCTTGTCAGGAATGGGCACATATGGATACAGACTTCGAAAAATGTGTTCATTGTCTTGCTTTTGATCCTCCATTTTAGACAGTTTGAATCTGATTTTTGCGTAACGAAAGATGGAATATAAATAAGAGGATTATTTCTTGTTCATGTTGTGTGTGTGCAAACCAATACTATATTTATTAAGATAGAAAAGTATATAGTCTTTGACTCTAGTCTTGTTATAGATGAGCATTCAACAAACGTAACCTTGGATTTCAATATGAGTCTACGAAGTATCTCGCAACATATTCATTGAATGATCCGACTGGAATGTTCTCGCCTTCAAGTGTTACTTTGACATCGTTTTCCAAAAACCAAGCCACTTCGTGTACTCTGCTAACTAAAGTGAATGGTAACTAGTGTTGGAGTTGAGTATGTTAATGAGTTGATAAACATCATCACATCACAGAAAATAAACTTTAAAAACACATACATACTTTGCGTGAAGTGATGATTCGAGGTTTAAGTGTAAATGTGGTGTATTTGGTTATCTATGGTGTAATCATCAAACATATTGGATGGTGAACTCATCATCATCATCATCTCCACCATTAATATCATCTACACCATCTCCAACATCATTTGCAATTTCTAATGCATTTTCGATTTTTTATCCCGTCTACAAGATCTCCAATAGCCAACGCATGATTCTGATTTTGGTTGTTGACTTAATGGACTCAACACGCGTCTCAATGGACTCAACCAAAGACAAAAGTATGTTGATGAGTTGATAAACATCATCACACCACAAAAAAGATAAACTTTAAGAACACATATATACCTTGCGTGAAGTGATGATTCATGTTTAAGTGTAAATGTGGTGTATTTAGTTTATCATCTTCTTAAGACATCTTCTTATCTATGATCTATGGTGTAATCATCAAACATCTGCACCTAATTTTCACATATGACTTAAGATCATTGACTAGATTACGTAATACATTATTAACGAATACCGCTGCTTGTAGCACTCAATCATTCTCTGCATTTTCAGTTCCGAACTAATAGGTGATCCATTTTTGTGTTTAATATAAATTCCTGATAAAGAAAACACATATAATGACTATAAATCATTCAATGAAGAGAAGGGGGAAATTTCAAAACTACACCTCTTGAGATGCAAATTTTCAAAAATACACCTTTATGGTGTTTATTTTCAAAACTACACTTTTTTCATGGAGTAAAAGAACTCTAAACCCTAAAATATAAATCCAAAACCCTAAAATCTAACATTGAACCCTTAAATCTAAACCCTAAAACCCAAAATCTAAACCATAATCTAGGATTAATGAACCCAAACATATATATTAAAATTAGAAAAAGGTGTATTTTTGAAAATTTTCACACTATAGGTGTAGTTTTGAAAATTTGCACCTCAAGAGGTGTATTTCATAAAATTTTTCTGAAGAGAATGAATCGTGAATGAGCAATTTGTCTATAAACCAAACAAAACAACTTTGGTTGTTCAAAATCTCTAGGTTTCTTTAACAAGTCAAATGATTACATCTCTCGCACTCTTTATTTTCCTAAACTTAAACTTAAATATATGGACTGGGTTCAATGTTAATCATCTCATGTGGCTATGATTACTTCAAAAAGAAAACACAATGTCTTAAAATGAAAATCCAGAAGTGACAAGCCACATGATGATTAATGTTACATATAACGACCAAAATCTCACAGCCGTTGGAATATCCAACATGAGGCTTAAACACACCCGAAGCCAAATCCATTTGTTCTACTTATCAACTTCTGTCTCGCATTACCTTATGAAATAGCTAATATTTTTGTTGATCTAAATAATATTTTTTTTTCTATCAAATGTATGAAAGGATAGCTGTAATACATTAGCTCCTAGGAAATTTGTGGCTTATGCAATTTTGAGGAAAAAATATAAGAACATTATTTTGATATGGATTTTGTTTGTACTATCTACATTTTCAACCATATAAGAATTGTTATACAATACTAGCCATCTGGATTTTAATTTATCTTTTTTTTTCTGGATTTTATTTGCGTAAAGGGTAAACTATCTATTCCAATTTTCCAACCTCATATTACTGAATTAATGTGATAAAGATTTATGGCTACAAATTATCATTCTCATTTTAGCTAATTATCTTGTTTTAGCTTAAAATAATCATCTTAGATTCAGATTCAGATTTAGTAGTCAGTTACTACACTATTCAATAATGAAATAAATTAACCTTTATCTGGTTTATTTCAAATCTATAGAAAAAGACAGAAAAATTCCAGAGAATCCAAAACTTTAGGGACCCAGTTAGAAAGAAAAAGTGAGGGTAATATAGTAATTCAGAGACGCTCCTCTCTCCCTCCAAAAAATCTCAACGACCCAAATCGAACGAGAGCGTACACCGCTCGAGAGAAATCCCAGAAATTTCGTTTGACCTAAATCGAAATTTATCTCTTTCGTTTCAATCTCTTCGCCGTCGGACCCAATAATCCGTTTACCCGGCCCGAAAGAAGCTTCAAGGGCTCCATTTTTGATTTTAAACACTAAATCCACACTACCCCCAAACACGATGAGTTCACTACAATGACCCGTAACGAAACCAACCGGAGCCGGAGCTCCAATTCCAATTCCGAGAAGTCCGGCGGAGGAGGAACCACCGCGATGAGAGTTATCGTTCCGTTACAAGGCGTGGTCCAAGGTCGTGGCGGTTTGTTCCTAGGCTCCGTGATTCCTTGTGCTTTCTTCTACTTCCTCCAGTTCTACCTAAAACGAAATCGGAAAAACGAATCCGATTCCGGTGAAGAAAACCCGGCGGCTTCGTCTCCGAATTCGGATTCTAATCCGGATTCTCTAGATCCGACCCGGTCACAATCCGCCGGACATCTCACGGAGCTTACCGGTTTGCCTCGGTCTCTCTCTCGGATTCTCCTCTCGCCGAGAAATTCAGGCGGAGCTGTTTCGGTTTCGGGTCGGGTTAATTCTGTAACCAAAGGAGGAGACTCTCCTTACTACGTGGGTCAAAAACGGATCGAAGAAGATCCGTATGATGAATCCAGTAACCCGGACGGAGTAATCGAACTCGGTTTAGCTCAGAACAACAAGGTCAAAAATCAAATCCTTCAAAAAAAATTCTCACTTGTTTCTGATTTTCTCGATTTTGACTGTCTCTCTTTCTTCTCCACAGTTAAGCTTGAATGATTGGAATTTAGAGAATCCAGAAGAAACAATCTCAGATGGATTAAATATCAGTGGCATTGCTTCTTACGAGCCTTCGCATGGACTTATGGAACTGAAAGTGGTTTGTTCTCTCTAACCTTAAAAGCTCTCAACTTTTTTTGCTATCAAATGTTCATTAAAAATGTTATCTCTGGAATTGCAATTTCTGTGAGTCTTTTGTTTTGAGGATTTGGATATGTTCTTGAGAGAAGTTTTTGCTGGATTATGAAACAGGCTGTGGCAGGATTCATGTCAGAAGCAACCAAAAACTCTGTTTCTTTCGATCCATCACAGTTAGTGTTAACTTCCGGTGCATCATCCGCCATGGAGATTCTCTCCTTCTGCTTAGCTGATGCCGGAAACGCCTTTCTTGTTCCAACACCATGCTCTCCAGGGTACATTTTCATCTCTTTACTCTCTACTGCTTGACCTTTGAATGAATCTTTTGACATGTCGTCGTTGTGTAGATATGATAGAGATGTGAAATGGAGAACGGGAGTGGAGATCATACACGTTCCTTGCAGAAGCGCGGACGGTTTCAAGATATCGATGCTGGTTCTTGATCGAGCGTTCTACCAAGCCAAGAAACGAGGTGTGAGAATCCGCGGGATTGTGATCTCAAACCCTTCAAACCCCATGGGAAGTCTCTTGAGCAGAGAGAGTCTCTACGCTATCTTAGACTTTGCACGTGAGAGGAACATTCATGTAATCTCAAACGAAATCTTCGCTTGTTCGGTCCACGGTGAAGAAGAAGGAGAAGGAGGAGGAGAGTTTGTTAGCATGGTTGAGATAGTTGACACGGAAGAGAATATGGACAGAGAAAGAGTTCATATCATCTACGACCTCTCAAAGGACTTGTCTTTCCCCGGACTTGGAACCGCTGCGATCTACTCGTTCAACGAGACTGTTGTATCCGGTGCAAGGAAGCTCACAACGCTCTCACCAGTCTCATCTCCAAGCCAGCATTTGCTCATATCTGCGATCTCTAATCCGAAGTTTGTTCAGGGATTAGTGAGAACAAGCAGGCAGAGATTGCAGAGGATTTATCAAGAACTTGTCAAGGGGTTGAGAGAGTTAGGGATTGATTGCACGAGGAGCAATGGAGGATTCTTCTGTTGGGTGGATATGAGAGGATTGATGTCGTCTTACAGCGAGAAAGGTGAAGTTGAGCTGTGGAACAAGCTATTGAGCATTGGCAAGATCAATGTAATACCGGGATCTTGTTGTCATTGCATTGAACCGGGTTGGTTCCGGTTCTGTTTCAGTAATTTGTCAGAGAGTGATGTTCCTGTAGTTGTGAACCGTATTAGAAAAGTTTGTGAAACTTGTAAATCTCAAAATTGATTTTTTTTTATGCTATTTGATTCTTTGTCTTGCTCTAGTTAACGACACTCTTCATATCATACTCGGATTCGGTTTGATACTGAGTTAGCCGGGAAATACCAAGTTTGTTGTGGCTATCGAACATGTGAACTAAAATTTTACCAATTATACCACCAAAACCGGCAAAAGAGTCGCTTTCCTGTTATTTCCTCCAGTAAAAGAATACAAATTTTTACTGCAAAAGTTCATGCTGTTTTGCTATAACATAACTCTTCATGTCATACCCGGATTTGGTTTGGTACTTAGTAAACCGGAAAATACCAAGTTTCTTGTGCTATTGAACTCAATTCAGAAACATATGCACTTAATTTTACCATTTTACCAACAAAAAGGCCCAAAGAATTGATCTTTTTTTATTTCCTCCGGTAAAAGAATACAAATTTTTACTGAAAAAGTTAAAGCCTAAACCGGAAAATCCCAAACCACAAAATAATGTACCAAAACTCTGCAAAATCCTAAAATAAATCTCTTCTTCTCATGGTCCCATTCCATTTCTAATCAATTCAAGAACTTGAACAACCTCTGCCATGCTAGGTCTCTTCAATGGATTCTCCGTTGTGCAAATCAAACCTAACTTCATCACCTGAATCAGCTCATTCTCTTCAAACCCTCTCAACCTCCTATCAAAACAATCAGAAGACAAACCACTCTCCAACAAATCCCTCACATGATCCCTCAAGATCAAAACCTTCTTATCCGACGCCGACTCAACCGGTTTTCTACCGGTAACAAGCTCAAGAAGAACCACACCGAAGCTATAAACATCACACTTGTCACTCACTCTCAAACTCTGAGCTAGCTCCGGAGCTATGTACCCAACCGCATTGTGAAAACCGAACCGAAGAAACTTCTCCAAACCGTAATCAGATAGCTTTGCCTCACACCTCTCATCAAGAAGTATGTTTGTAGACTTCACATTGAGATGAAGAACCGCAGGTTTACAATCATTGTGAAGGAAAGAAATCGCCTTTGCGGTTCCTAACGCGATTCCGAATCTCCTCTGCCAATTCAACTCTCTGTCTCCATTGCTACTGTGTAGATTATCGTAAAGGCTTCCATTTGAGACGAACTCAGAGAGAATCAGCTGCATTGTAGAGGAGAAGTAGTAGCCTTGATAAGAAGCAAGATTCGAGTGACTTAAACCACCAAGCCTTCCAAGTTCTTGCTCAAACTCTTCTTGGCTCTCGATTCTTCCTAAAGTCTCGAGCTTTTTCACTGCAATCGAAACCCCTCCTTCGAATGAAGCTCTGTAAACCGCTCCTACTGATCCAACGCCGATGATATTGTCCTTGTCGAGCAGAGCTTTTGTACCTGCCTCCCAATCTTCATACTTTGAAGGTAAACTCTTGCTGAACAGAACAAGTTTCCCAAACGTCACACCACCGCCATTACCAGATTCTGTTGAAGCAATGGTGGTTGTTCTGGTACCGAAACTGACTACTTCTTCTTCTTCTTCTTCTTCGTGCTTCTTCCGTCTAAGGTTCAAAACAAGCACTACACAGACACCAACCAAGATCAGAGCAGCAGCGATGATAACAATGATTACAGAGGTGCTTAAAGCTTTGGCCTTTCTTGATCTTGATCTTGATCCGGTTCTGAGAGAAGTACACGATGTTTCGAGAGGATCACCGCAGAGGAAAGGGTTGTTGGAGAACGAAGAAGCTCCAAAAGCTTGGATCTTTGGGATAACTCCGGAGAGATTGTTGTAGGAAACATTGAAATGTGTCAGTCTGTTCAAGTTTCCCAGTGAAGACGGAATAGCACCGGAAAGCACATTCTCCGAAAGATCAAGAATCTCCAAGTTTGTTAAGTTGAACAGATTCTTAGGTATCTCTCCTTGTAAACCATTCCCTGAAACATCTCTGCAACAAAACAACAAAGATTAACAAAACAGAAACGTGAGAGTGAAGCAATAGAAAGAGATTGAAAAGACTCACAATTCAAGAAGTAGTCTGCAATTGGATACATCTTCAGGAATGTCACCAGTGAGATTGAGATTACGCAAGTTCAAAACCTGTAGAAACTCGAGATCTCCGAGCTCTCTCGGTATCTTCCCGTCAATAAAGTTATCACCTAATCTAATCACAGAGAGCTTCTCCATCTTCCCGAGACCTATTGGTACACTCCCGTTGAGCCTGTTCGACTCCAAGTCCAAAAGCTTAAGACTTTTGCATCCGGTGATTACATTACCAGTTAACTCATTCGAAGAAGCATCTAAAAACTCCAAACTTTCGCTGCAACTAACGGTCTCACCAATCTCACCGCTAAACCGGTTTCCAGAGACATTGAAATACGTCAAGTTCTTGAATCCAATAACATCAAAAGACGCTAACCGTTCGAAAGAATTGCTTCCTATATCAAAATGTTTCAATCCTTTACATTTTGAGATCTCCTTAAACACATCACCAGACAACAAGTTTCTTCTCACAGAGACAAACTCAAGAACCGGTATATCGCAGATCGGAGGGAGTAAACCGGAGATGCCATGGTGAGAGAGATCAAAACCAATGAGATTGTTACAGTTTAAGATTGATTCCGGTATTGATCCAGAGAGATTGTTGTGAGAGAGTGAAACGAACTTGGTCTTGAAACAGAGCTTAAACAGAGAATCAGGAATCTCTCCGGCGAATCCGTTTTTAGACAAATCCAAGAGCCTTAAATTGGGTAAGTCGCCGATAAACTCCGGGATGAAACCAGACAATGCGTTGGAGCTGATATTGATCTTCCATAAAGTCTGTAACTTTGAGTAATCCAAGGGGAAGTTACCTGTAAACCTGTTGCCAAACAGAGTCAGAACCCTTAAAGACGTTAAACCGGACAATGCCGGAGTTAGTGTTCCGGCGAGACTTGTGTTCCAAAGAACGATCTTGT
>CACVBM020001750.1:0-21058 GCA_902728155.2 Microthlaspi erraticum | reverse complement strand
TTACTTGTAGTGTATAAGATGAACTAGATGGACCCATACTTACCCAAACATGGATTAATAGGTTCTCCACATGACTATGAGGACAAACATGAGTGAAACGGTCTCAATCCAAGGGAGGAACATCAAATGGACCATTTGGGAACCAGAAGAGGTAAGGAGTCCGAAATGTACCTCTGTGACTCCACATTGTGGAAACTCACTTGTAGTGTATAAGATGAACTAGATGGACCCATACTTACCCAAACATGGATTAATAGGTTCTCCACATTACTATGAGGACAAACATGAGTGAAACGGTCTCAATCCAAGGGAGGAACATCAAATGGACCAAATTTGGGAACCGGAAGAGGTAAGGAGTCCGAAATGTACCTCTGTGACTCCACATTGGAAACTCACTTGTAGTGTATAAGATGAACTAGATGGACCCATACTTACCCAAACATGGATTAATAGGTTCTCCACATTACTATGAGGACAAACATGAGTGAAACGGTCTCAATCCAAGGGAGGAACATCAAATGGACCAAATTTGGGAACCGGAAGAGGTAAGGAGTCCGAAATGTACCTCTGTGACTCCACATTGTGGAAACTCACTTGTAGTGTATAAGATGAACTAGATGGACCCATACTTACCCAAACATGGATTAATAGGTTCTCCACATTACTATGAGGACAAACATGAGTGAAACGGTCTCAATCCAAGGGAGGAACATCAAATGGACCTAATTTGGGAACCGGAAGAGGTAAGGAGTCCGAAATGTACCTCTGTGACTCCACATTGTGGAAACTCACTTGTAGTGTATAAGATGAACTAGATGGACCCATACTTACCCAAACATGGATTAATAGGTTCTACACATGACTATGAGGACAAACATGAGTGAAACGGTCTCAATCCAAGGGAGGAACATCAAATGGACCAAATTTGGGAACCGGAAGAGGTAAGGAGTCCGAAATGTACCTCTGTGCCTCCACATTGTGGAAACTCACTTGTAGTGTATAAGATGAACTAGATGGACCCATACTTACCCAAACATGGATTAATAGGTTCTCCACATGACTATGAGGACAAACATGAGTGAAACGGTCTCAATCCAAGGGAGGAACATCAAATGGACCAAATTTGGGAACCGGAAGAGGTAAGGAGTCCGAAATGTACCTCTGTGACTCCACATTGTGGAAACTCACTTGTAGTGTATAAGATGAACTAGATGGACCCATACTTACCCAAACATGGATTAATAGGTTCTACACATGACTATGAGGACAAACATGAGTGAAACGGTCTCAATCCAAGGGAGGAACATCAAATGGACCAAATTTGGGAACCGGAAGAGGTAAGGAGTCCGAAATGTACCTCTGTGACTCCACATTGTGGAAACTCACTTGTAGTGTATAAGATGAACTAGATGGACCCATACTTACCCAAACATGGATTAATAGGTTCTCCACATACTATGAGGACAAACATGAGTGAAACGGTCTCAATCCAAGGGAGGAACATCAAATGGACCAAATTTGGGAACCGGAAGAGGTAAGGAGTCCGAAATGTACCTCTGTGACTCCACATTGTGGAAACTCACTTGTAGTGTATAAGATGAACTAGATGGACCCATACTTACCCAAACATGGATTAATAGGTTCTACACATTACTATGAGGACAAACATGAGTGAAACGGTCTCAATCCAAGGGAGGAACATCAAATGGACCTAATTTGGGAACCGGAAGAGGTAAGGAGTCCGAAATGTACCTCTGTGACTCCACATTGTGGAAACTCACTTGTAGTGTATAAGATGAACTAGATGGACCCATACTTACCCAAACATGGATTAATAGGTTCTACACATGACTATGAGGACAAACATGAGTGAAACGGTCTCAATCCAAGGGAGGAACATCAAATGGACCAAATTTGGGAACCGGAAGAGGTAAGGAGTCCGAAATGTACCTCTGTGACTCCACATTGTGGAAACTCACTTGTAGTGTATAAGATGAACTAGATGGACCCATACTTACCCAAACATGGATTAATAGGTTCTCCACATGACTATGAGGACAAACATGAGTGAAACGGTCTCAATCCAAGGGAGGAACATCAAATGGACCAAATTTGGGAACCGGAAGAGGTAAGGAGTCCGAAATGTACCTCTGTGACTCCACATTGTGGAAACTCACTTGTAGTGTATAAGATGAACTAGATGGACCCATACTTACCCAAACATGGATTAATAGGTTCTACACATGACTATGAGGACAAACATGAGTGAAACGGTCTCAATCCAAGGGAGGAACATCAAATGGACCAAATTTGGGAACCGGAAGAGGTAAGGAGTCCGAAATGTACCTCTGTGACTCCACATTGTGGAAACTCACTTGTAGTGTATAAGATGAACTAGATGGACCCATACTTACCCAAACATGGATTAATAGGTTCTACACATTACTATGAGGACAAACATGAGTGAAACGGTCTCAATCCAAGGGAGGAACATCAAATGGACCAAATTTGGGAACCGGAAGAGGTAAGGAGTCCGAAATGTACCTCTGTGACTCCACATTGTGGAAACTCACTTGTAGTGTATAAGATGAACTAGATGGACCCATACTTACCCAAACATGGATTAATAGGTTCTACACATGACTATGAGGACAAACATGAGTGAAACGGTCTCAATCCAAGGGAGGAACATCAAATGGACCTAATTTGGGAACCGGAAGAGGTAAGGAGTCCGAAATGTACCTCTGTGACTCCACATTTGGAAACTCACTTGTAGTGTATAAGATGAACTAGATGGACCCATACTTACCCAAACATGGATTAATAGGTTCTCCACATGACTATGAGGACAAACATGAGTGAAACGGTCTCAATCCAAGGGAGGAACATCAAATGGACCAAATTTGGGAACCGGAAGAGGTAAGGAGTCCGAAATGTACCTCTGTGACTCCACATTGTGGAAACTCACTTGTAGTGTATAAGATGAACTAGATGGACCCATACTTACCCAAACATGGATTAATAGGTTCTCCACATTACTATGAGGACAAACATGAGTGAAACGGTCTCAATCCAAGGGAGGAACATCAAATGGACCAAATTTGGGAACCGGAAGAGGTAAGGAGTCCGAAATGTACCTCTGTGACTCCACATTGTGGAAACTCACTTGTAGTGTATAAGATGAACTAGATGGACCCATACTTACCCAAACATGGATTAATAGGTTCTCCACATTACTATGAGGACAAACATGAGTGAAACGGTCTCAATCCAAGGGAGGAACATCAAATGGACCAAATTTGGGAACCGGAAGAGGTAAGGAGTCCGAAATGTACCTCTGTGACTCCACATTGTGGAAACTCACTTGTAGTGTATAAGATGAACTAGATGGACCCATACTTACCCAAACATGGATTAATAGGTTCTCCACATGACTATGAGGACAAACATGAGTGAAACGGTCTCAATCCAAGGGAGGAACATCAAATGGACCTAATTTGGGAACCGGAAGAGGTAAGGAGTCCGAAATGTACCTCTGTGACTCCACATTGTGGAAACTCACTTGTAGTGTATAAGATGAACTAGATGGACCCATACTTACCAAACATGGATTAATAGGTTCTACACATGACTATGAGGACAAACATGAGTGAAACGGTCTCAATCCAAGGGAGGAACATCAAATGGACCAAATTTGGGAACCGGAAGAGGTAAGGAGTCCGAAATGTACCTCTGTGACTCCACATTGTGGAAACTCACTTGTAGTGTATAAGATGAACTAGATGGACCCATACTTACCCAAACATGGATTAATAGGTTCTACACATGACTATGAGGACAAACATGAGTGAAACGGTCTCAATCCAAGGGAGGAACATCAAATGGACCTAATTTGGGAACCGGAAGAGGTAAGGAGTCCGAAATGTACCTCTGTGACTCCACATTGTGGAAACTCACTTGTAGTGTATAAGATGAACTAGATGGACCCATACTTACCAAACATGGATTAATAGGTTCTACACATGACTATGAGGACAAACATGAGTGAAACGGTCTCAATCCAAGGGAGGAACATCAAATGGACCAAATTTGGGAACCGGAAGAGGTAAGGAGTCCGAAATGTACCTCTGTGACTCCACATTGTGGAAACTCACTTGTAGTGTATAAGATGAACTAGATGGACCCATACTTACCAAACATGGATTAATAGGTTCTACACATGACTATGAGGACAAACATGAGTGAAACGGTCTCAATCCAAGGGAGGAACATCAAATGGACCAAATTTGGGAACCGGAAGAGGTAAGGAGTCCGAAATGTACCTCTGTGACTCCACATTGTGGAAACTCACTTGTAGTGTATAAGATGAACTAGATGGACCCATACTTACCAAACATGGATTAATAGGTTCTACACATGACTATGAGGACAAACATGAGTGAAACGGTCTCAATCCAAGGGAGGAACATCAAATGGACCAAATTTGGGAACCGGAAGAGGTAAGGAGTCCGAAATGTACCTCTGTGCCTCCACATTGTGGAAACTCACTTGTAGTGTATAAGATGAACTAGATGGACCCATACTTACCAAACATGGATTAATAGGTTCTACACATGACTATGAGGACAAACATGAGTGAAACGGTCTCAATCCAAGGGAGGAACATCAAATGGACCTAATTTGGGAACCGGAAGAGGTAAGGAGTCCGAAATGTACCTCTGTGACTCCACATTGTGGAAACTCACTTGTAGTGTATAAGATGAACTAGATGGACCCATACTTACCAAACATGGATTAATAGGTTCTACACATGACTATGAGGACAAACATGAGTGAAACGGTCTCAATCCAAGGGAGGAACATCAAATGGACCAAATTTGGGAACCGGAAGAGGTAAGGAGTCCGAAATGTACCTCTGTGACTCCACATTGTGGAAACTCACTTGTAGTGTATAAGATGAACTAGATGGACCCATACTTACCAAACATGGATTAATAGGTTCTACACATGACTATGAGGACAAACATGAGTGAAACGGTCTCAATCCAAGGGAGGAACATCAAATGGACCAAATTTGGGAACCGGAAGAGGTAAGGAGTCCGAAATGTACCTCTGTGACTCCACATTGTGGAAACTCACTTGTAGTGTATAAGATGAACTAGATGGACCCATACTTACCAAACATGGATTAATAGGTTCTCCACATGACTATGAGGACAAACATGAGTGAAACGGTCTCAATCCAAGGGAGGAACATCAAATGGACCAAATTTGGGAACCGGAAGAGGTAAGGAGTCCGAAATGTACCTCTGTGACTCCACATTGTGGAAACTCACTTGTAGTGTATAAGATGAACTAGATGGACCCATACTTACCAAACATGGATTAATAGGTTCTACACATGACTATGAGGACAAACATGAGTGAAACGGTCTCAATCCAAGGGAGGAACATCAAATGGACCAAATTTGGGAACCGGAAGAGGTAAGGAGTCCGAAATGTACCTCTGTGACTCCACATTGTGGAAACTCACTTGTAGTGTATAAGATGAACTAGATGGACCCATACTTACCAAACATGGATTAATAGGTTCTACACATGACTATGAGGACAAACATGAGTGAAACGGTCTCAATCCAAGGGAGGAACATCAAATGGACCTAATTTGGGAACCGGAAGAGGTAAGGAGTCCGAAATGTACCTCTGTGCCTCCACATTGTGGAAACTCACTTGTAGTGTATAAGATGAACTAGATGGACCCATACTTACCAAACATGGATTAATAGGTTCTACACATGACTATGAGGACAAACATGAGTGAAACGGTCTCAATCCAAGGGAGGAACATCAAATGGACCAAATTTGGGAACCGGAAGAGGTAAGGAGTCCGAAATGTACCTCTGTGACTCCACATTGTGGAAACTCACTTGTAGTGTATAAGATGAACTAGATGGACCCATACTTACCAAACATGGATTAATAGGTTCTACACATGACTATGAGGACAAACATGAGTGAAACGGTCTCAATCCAAGGGAGGAACATCAAATGGACCAAATTTGGGAACCGGAAGAGGTAAGGAGTCCGAAATGTACCTCTGTGACTCCACATTGTGGAAACTCACTTGTAGTGTATAAGATGAACTAGATGGACCCATACTTACCAAACATGGATTAATAGGTTCTACACATGACTATGAGGACAAACATGAGTGAAACGGTCTCAATCCAAGGGAGGAACATCAAATGGACCAAATTTGGGAACCGGAAGAGGTAAGGAGTCCGAAATGTACCTCTGTGACTCCACATTGTGGAAACTCACTTGTAGTGTATAAGATGAACTAGATGGACCCATACTTACCAAACATGGATTAATAGGTTCTACACATGACTATGAGGACAAACATGAGTGAAACGGTCTCAATCCAAGGGAGGAACATCAAATGGACCTAATTTGGGAACCGGAAGAGGTAAGGAGTCCGAAATGTACCTCTGTGACTCCACATTGTGGAAACTCACTTGTAGTGTATAAGATGAACTAGATGGACCCATACTTACCAAACATGGATTAATAGGTTCTACACATGACTATGAGGACAAACATGAGTGAAACGGTCTCAATCCAAGGGAGGAACATCAAATGGACCAAATTTGGGAACCGGAAGAGGTAAGGAGTCCGAAATGTACCTCTGTGACTCCACATTGTGGAAACTCACTTGTAGTGTATAAGATGAACTAGATGGACCCATACTTACCAAACATGGATTAATAGGTTCTACACATGACTATGAGGACAAACATGAGTGAAACGGTCTCAATCCAAGGGAGGAACATCAAATGGACCAAATTTGGGAACCGGAAGAGGTAAGGAGTCCGAAATGTACCTCTGTGACTCCACATTGTGGAAACTCACTTGTAGTGTATAAGATGAACTAGATGGACCCATACTTACCAAACATGGATTAATAGGTTCTACACATGACTATGAGGACAAACATGAGTGAAACGGTCTCAATCCAAGGGAGGAACATCAAATGGACCAAATTTGGGAACCGGAAGAGGTAAGGAGTCCGAAATGTACCTCTGTGACTCCACATTGTGGAAACTCACTTGTAGTGTATAAGATGAACTAGATGGACCCATACTTACCAAACATGGATTAATAGGTTCTACACATGACTATGAGGACAAACATGAGTGAAACGGTCTCAATCCAAGGGAGGAACATCAAATGGACCAAATTTGGGAACCGGAAGAGGTAAGGAGTCCGAAATGTACCTCTGTGACTCCACATTGTGGAAACTCACTTGTAGTGTATAAGATGAACTAGATGGACCCATACTTACCAAACATGGATTAATAGGTTCTACACATGACTATGAGGACAAACATGAGTGAAACGGTCTCAATCCAAGGGAGGAACATCAAATGGACCTAATTTGGGAACCGGAAGAGGTAAGGAGTCCGAAATGTACCTCTGTGACTCCACATTGTGGAAACTCACTTGTAGTGTATAAGATGAACTAGATGGACCCATACTTACCCAAACATGGATTAATAGGTTCTACACATGACTATGAGGACAAACATGAGTGAAACGGTCTCAATCCAAGGGAGGAACATCAAATGGACCAAATTTGGGAACCGGAAGAGGTAAGGAGTCCGAAATGTACCTCTGTGACTCCACATTGTGGAAACTCACTTGTAGTGTATAAGATGAACTAGATGGACCCATACTTACCCAAACATGGATTAATAGGTTCTACACATGACTATGAGGACAAACATGAGTGAAACGGTCTCAATCCAAGGGAGGAACATCAAATGGACCAAATTTGGGAACCGGAAGAGGTAAGGAGTCCGAAATGTACCTCTGTGACTCCACATTGTGGAAACTCACTTGTAGTGTATAAGATGAACTAGATGGACCCATACTTACCCAAACATGGATTAATAGGTTCTACACATGACTATGAGGACAAACATGAGTGAAACGGTCTCAATCCAAGGGAGGAACATCAAATGGACCAAATTTGGGAACCGGAAGAGGTAAGGAGTCCGAAATGTACCTCTGTGACTCCACATTGTGGAAACTCACTTGTAGTGTATAAGATGAACTAGATGGACCCATACTTACCCAAACATGGATTAATAGGTTCTACACATGACTATGAGGACAAACATGAGTGAAACGGTCTCAATCCAAGGGAGGAACATCAAATGGACCAAATTTGGGAACCGGAAGAGGTAAGGAGTCCGAAATGTACCTCTGTGACTCCACATTGTGGAAACTCACTTGTAGTGTATAAGATGAACTAGATGGACCCATACTTACCCAAACATGGATTAATAGGTTCTACACATGACTATGAGGACAAACATGAGTGAAACGGTCTCAATCCAAGGGAGGAACATCAAATGGACCAAATTTGGGAACCGGAAGAGGTAAGGAGTCCGAAATGTACCTCTGTGACTCCACATTGTGGAAACTCACTTGTAGTGTATAAGATGAACTAGATGGACCCATACTTACCCAAACATGGATTAATAGGTTCTACACATGACTATGAGGACAAACATGAGTGAAACGGTCTCAATCCAAGGGAGGAACATCAAATGGACCAAATTTGGGAACCGGAAGAGGTAAGGAGTCCGAAATGTACCTCTGTGACTCCACATTGTGGAAACTCACTTGTAGTGTATAAGATGAACTAGATGGACCCATACTTACCCAAACATGGATTAATAGGTTCTACACATGACTATGAGGACAAACATGAGTGAAACGGTCTCAATCCAAGGGAGGAACATCAAATGGACCTAATTTGGGAACCGGAAGAGGTAAGGAGTCCGAAATGTACCTCTGTGACTCCACATTGTGGAAACTCACTTGTAGTGTATAAGATGAACTAGATGGACCCATACTTACCCAAACATGGATTAATAGGTTCTACACATGACTATGAGGACAAACATGAGTGAAACGGTCTCAATCCAAGGGAGGAACATCAAATGGACCAAATTTGGGAACCGGAAGAGGTAAGGAGTCCGAAATGTACCTCTGTGACTCCACATTGTGGAAACTCACTTGTAGTGTATAAGATGAACTAGATGGACCCATACTTACCCAAACATGGATTAATAGGTTCTACACATGACTATGAGGACAAACATGAGTGAAACGGTCTCAATCCAAGGGAGGAACATCAAATGGACCTAATTTGGGAACCGGAAGAGGTAAGGAGTCCGAAATGTACCTCTGTGACTCCACATTGTGGAAACTCACTTGTAGTGTATAAGATGAACTAGATGGACCCATACTTACCCAAACATGGATTAATAGGTTCTACACATGACTATGAGGACAAACATGAGTGAAACGGTCTCAATCCAAGGGAGGAACATCAAATGGACCAAATTTGGGAACCGGAAGAGGTAAGGAGTCCGAAATGTACCTCTGTGACTCCACATTGTGGAAACTCACTTGTAGTGTATAAGATGAACTAGATGGACCCATACTTACCCAAACATGGATTAATAGGTTCTACACATGACTATGAGGACAAACATGAGTGAAACGGTCTCAATCCAAGGGAGGAACATCAAATGGACCTAATTTGGGAACCGGAAGAGGTAAGGAGTCCGAAATGTACCTCTGTGACTCCACATTGTGGAAACTCACTTGTAGTGTATAAGATGAACTAGATGGACCCATACTTACCCAAACATGGATTAATAGGTTCTACACATGACTATGAGGACAAACATGAGTGAAACGGTCTCAATCCAAGGGAGGAACATCAAATGGACCAAATTTGGGAACCGGAAGAGGTAAGGAGTCCGAAATGTACCTCTGTGACTCCACATTGTGGAAACTCACTTGTAGTGTATAAGATGAACTAGATGGACCCATACTTACCCAAACATGGATTAATAGGTTCTACACATGACTATGAGGACAAACATGAGTGAAACGGTCTCAATCCAAGGGAGGAACATCAAATGGACCTAATTTGGGAACCGGAAGAGGTAAGGAGTCCGAAATGTACCTCTGTGACTCCACATTGTGGAAACTCACTTGTAGTGTATAAGATGAACTAGATGGACCCATACTTACCCAAACATGGATTAATAGGTTCTACACATGACTATGAGGACAAACATGAGTGAAACGGTCTCAATCCAAGGGAGGAACATCAAATGGACCTAATTTGGGAACCGGAAGAGGTAAGGAGTCCGAAATGTACCTCTGTGACTCCACATTGTGGAAACTCACTTGTAGTGTATAAGATGAACTAGATGGACCCATACTTACCCAAACATGGATTAATAGGTTCTACACATGACTATGAGGACAAACATGAGTGAAACGGTCTCAATCCAAGGGAGGAACATCAAATGGACCAAATTTGGGAACCGGAAGAGGTAAGGAGTCCGAAATGTACCTCTGTGACTCCACATTGTGGAAACTCACTTGTAGTGTATAAGATGAACTAGATGGACCCATACTTACCCAAACATGGATTAATAGGTTCTACACATGACTATGAGGACAAACATGAGTGAAACGGTCTCAATCCAAGGGAGGAACATCAAATGGACCAAATTTGGGAACCGGAAGAGGTAAGGAGTCCGAAATGTACCTCTGTGACTCCACATTGTGGAAACTCACTTGTAGTGTATAAGATGAACTAGATGGACCCATACTTACCCAAACATGGATTAATAGTTCTACACATGACTATGAGGACAAACATGAGTGAAACGGTCTCAATCCAAGGGAGGAACATCAAATGGACCAAATTTGGGAACCGGAAGAGGTAAGGAGTCCGAAATGTACCTCTGTGACTCCACATTGTGGAAACTCACTTGTAGTGTATAAGATGAACTAGATGGACCCATACTTACCCAAACATGGATTAATAGGTTCTACACATGACTATGAGGACAAACATGAGTGAAACGGTCTCAATCCAAGGGAGGAACATCAAATGGACCAAATTTGGGAACCGGAAGAGGTAAGGAGTCCGAAATGTACCTCTGTGACTCCACATTGTGGAAACTCACTTGTAGTGTATAAGATGAACTAGATGGACCCATACTTACCCAAACATGGATTAATAGGTTCTACACATGACTATGAGGACAAACATGAGTGAAACGGTCTCAATCCAAGGGAGGAACATCAAATGGACCAAATTTGGGAACCGGAAGAGGTAAGGAGTCCGAAATGTACCTCTGTGACTCCACATTGTGGAAACTCACTTGTAGTGTATAAGATGAACTAGATGGACCCATACTTACCCAAACATGGATTAATAGGTTCTCCACATGACTATGAGGACAAACATGAGTGAAACGGTCTCAATCCAAGGGAGGAACATCAAATGGACCAAATTTGGGAACCGGAAGAGGTAAGGAGTCCGAAATGTACCTCTGTGACTCCACATTGTGGAAACTCACTTGTAGTGTATAAGATGAACTAGATGGACCCATACTTACCCAAACATGGATTAATAGGTTCTACACATGACTATGAGGACAAACATGAGTGAAACGGTCTCAATCCAAGGGAGGAACATCAAATGGACCAAATTTGGGAACCGGAAGAGGTAAGGAGTCCGAAATGTACCTCTGTGACTCCACATTGAGGAAACTCACTTGTAGTGTATAAGATGAACTAGATGGACCCATACTTACCCAAACATGGATTAATAGGTTCTACACATGACTATGAGGACAAACATGAGTGAAACGGTCTCAATCCAAGGGAGGAACATCAAATGGACCAAATTTGGGAACCGGAAGAGGTAAGGAGTCCGAAATGTACCTCTGTGACTCCACATTGTGGAAACTCACTTGTAGTGTATAAGATGAACTAGATGGACCCATACTTACCCAAACATGGATTAATAGGTTCTACACATGACTATGAGGACAAACATGAGTGAAACGGTCTCAATCCAAGGGAGGAACATCAAATGGACCAAATTTGGGAACCGGAAGAGGTAAGGAGTCCGAAATGTACCTCTGTGACTCCACATTGTGGAAACTCACTTGTAGTGTATAAGATGAACTAGATGGACCCATACTTACCCAAACATGGATTAATAGGTTCTACACATGACTATGAGGACAAACATGAGTGAAACGGTCTCAATCCAAGGGAGGAACATCAAATGGACCAAATTTGGGAACCGGAAGAGGTAAGGAGTCCGAAATGTACCTCTGTGACTCCACATTGAGGAAACTCACTTGTAGTGTATAAGATGAACTAGATGGACCCATACTTACCCAAACATGGATTAATAGGTTCTACACATGACTATGAGGACAAACATGAGTGAAACGGTCTCAATCCAAGGGAGGAACATCAAATGGACCAAATTTGGGAACCGGAAGAGGTAAGGAGTCCGAAATGTACCTCTGTGACTCCACATTGTGGAAACTCACTTGTAGTGTATAAGATGAACTAGATGGACCCATACTTACCCAAACATGGATTAATAGGTTCTACACATGACTATGAGGACAAACATGAGTGAAACGGTCTCAATCCAAGGGAGGAACATCAAATGGACCAAATTTGGGAACCGGAAGAGGTAAGGAGTCCGAAATGTACCTCTGTGACTCCACATTGTGGAAACTCACTTGTAGTGTATAAGATGAACTAGATGGACCCATACTTACCCAAACATGGATTAATAGGTTCTACACATGACTATGAGGACAAACATGAGTGAAACGGTCTCAATCCAAGGGAGGAACATCAAATGGACCAAATTTGGGAACCGGAAGAGGTAAGGAGTCCGAAATGTACCTCTGTGACTCCACATTGTGGAAACTCACTTGTAGTGTATAAGATGAACTAGATGGACCCATACTTACCCAAACATGGATTAATAGGTTCTACACATGACTATGAGGACAAACATGAGTGAAACGGTCTCAATCCAAGGGAGGAACATCAAATGGACCAAATTTGGGAACCGGAAGAGGTAAGGAGTCCGAAATGTACCTCTGTGACTCCACATTGTGGAAACTCACTTGTAGTGTATAAGATGAACTAGATGGACCCATACTTACCCAAACATGGATTAATAGGTTCTACACATGACTATGAGGACAAACATGAGTGAAACGGTCTCAATCCAAGGGAGGAACATCAAATGGACCAAATTTGGGAACCGGAAGAGGTAAGGAGTCCGAAATGTACCTCTGTGACTCCACATTGTGGAAACTCACTTGTAGTGTATAAGATGAACTAGATGGACCCATACTTACCCAAACATGGATTAATAGGTTCTACACATGACTATGAGGACAAACATGAGTGAAACGGTCTCAATCCAAGGGAGGAACATCAAATGGACCAAATTTGGGAACCGGAAGAGGTAAGGAGTCCGAAATGTACCTCTGTGACTCCACATTGTGGAAACTCACTTGTAGTGTATAAGATGAACTAGATGGACCCATACTTACCCAAACATGGATTAATAGGTTCTACACATGACTATGAGGACAAACATGAGTGAAACGGTCTCAATCCAAGGGAGGAACATCAAATGGACCTAATTTGGGAACCGGAAGAGGTAAGGAGTCCGAAATGTACCTCTGTGACTCCACATTGTGGAAACTCACTTGTAGTGTATAAGATGAACTAGATGGACCCATACTTACCCAAACATGGATTAATAGGTTCTACACATGACTATGAGGACAAACATGAGTGAAACGGTCTCAATCCAAGGGAGGAACATCAAATGGACCAAATTTGGGAACCGGAAGAGGTAAGGAGTCCGAAATGTACCTCTGTGACTCCACATTGTGGAAACTCACTTGTAGTGTATAAGATGAACTAGATGGACCCATACTTACCCAAACATGGATTAATAGGTTCTCCACATGACTATGAGGACAAACATGAGTGAAACGGTCTCAATCCAAGGGAGGAACATCAAATGGACCAAATTTGGGAACCGGAAGAGGTAAGGAGTCCGAAATGTACCTCTGTGACTCCACATTGTGGAAACTCACTTGTAGTGTATAAGATGAACTAGATGGACCCATACTTACCCAAACATGGATTAATAGGTTCTACACATGACTATGAGGACAAACATGAGTGAAACGGTCTCAATCCAAGGGAGGAACATCAAATGGACCAAATTTGGGAACCGGAAGAGGTAAGGAGTCCGAAATGTACCTCTGTGACTCCACATTGTGGAAACTCACTTGTAGTGTATAAGATGAACTAGATGGACCCATACTTACCCAAACATGGATTAATAGGTTCTACACATGACTATGAGGACAAACATGAGTGAAACGGTCTCAATCCAAGGGAGGAACATCAAATGGACCAAATTTGGGAACCGGAAGAGGTAAGGAGTCCGAAATGTACCTCTGTGACTCCACATTGTGGAAACTCACTTGTAGTGTATAAGATGAACTAGATGGACCCATACTTACCCAAACATGGATTAATAGGTTCTACACATGACTATGAGGACAAACATGAGTGAAACGGTCTCAATCCAAGGGAGGAACATCAAATGGACCAAATTTGGGAACCGGAAGAGGTAAGGAGTCCGAAATGTACCTCTGTGACTCCACATTGTGGAAACTCACTTGTAGTGTATAAGATGAACTAGATGGACCCATACTTACCCAAACATGGATTAATAGGTTCTACACATGACTATGAGGACAAACATGAGTGAAACGGTCTCAATCCAAGGGAGGAACATCAAATGGACCAAATTTGGGAACCGGAAGAGGTAAGGAGTCCGAAATGTACCTCTGTGACTCCACATTGTGGAAACTCACTTGTAGTGTATAAGATGAACTAGATGGACCCATACTTACCCAAACATGGATTAATAGGTTCTACACATGACTATGAGGACAAACATGAGTGAAACGGTCTCAATCCAAGGGAGGAACATCAAATGGACCAAATTTGGGAACCGGAAGAGGTAAGGAGTCCGAAATGTACCTCTGTGACTCCACATTGTGGAAACTCACTTGTAGTGTATAAGATGAACTAGATGGACCCATACTTACCCAAACATGGATTAATAGGTTCTACACATGACTATGAGGACAAACATGAGTGAAACGGTCTCAATCCAAGGGAGGAACATCAAATGGACCAAATTTGGGAACCGGAAGAGGTAAGGAGTCCGAAATGTACCTCTGTGACTCCACATTGTGGAAACTCACTTGTAGTGTATAAGATGAACTAGATGGACCCATACTTACCCAAACATGGATTAATAGGTTCTACACATGACTATGAGGACAAACATGAGTGAAACGGTCTCAATCCAAGGGAGGAACATCAAATGGACCAAATTTGGGAACCGGAAGAGGTAAGGAGTCCGAAATGTACCTCTGTGACTCCACATTGTGGAAACTCACTTGTAGTGTATAAGATGAACTAGATGGACCCATACTTACCCAAACATGGATTAATAGGTTCTACACATGACTATGAGGACAAACATGAGTGAAACGGTCTCAATCCAAGGGAGGAACATCAAATGGACCAAATTTGGGAACCGGAAGAGGTAAGGAGTCCGAAATGTACCTCTGTGACTCCACATTGTGGAAACTCACTTGTAGTGTATAAGATGAACTAGATGGACCCATACTTACCCAAACATGGATTAATAGGTTCTACACATGACTATGAGGACAAACATGAGTGAAACGGTCTCAATCCAAGGGAGGAACATCAAATGGACCAAATTTGGGAACCGGAAGAGGTAAGGAGTCCGAAATGTACCTCTGTGACTCCACATTGTGGAAACTCACTTGTAGTGTATAAGATGAACTAGATGGACCCATACTTACCCAAACATGGATTAATAGGTTCTACACATGACTATGAGGACAAACATGAGTGAAACGGTCTCAATCCAAGGGAGGAACATCAAATGGACCAAATTTGGGAACCGGAAGAGGTAAGGAGTCCGAAATGTACCTCTGTGACTCCACATTGTGGAAACTCACTTGTAGTGTATAAGATGAACTAGATGGACCCATACTTACCCAAACATGGATTAATAGGTTCTCCACATGACTATGAGGACAAACATGAGTGAAACGGTCTCAATCCAAGGGAGGAACATCAAATGGACCAAATTTGGGAACCGGAAGAGGTAAGGAGTCCGAAATGTACCTCTGTGACTCCACATTGTGGAAACTCACTTGTAGTGTATAAGATGAACTAGATGGACCCATACTTACCCAAACATGGATTAATAGGTTCTACACATGACTATGAGGACAAACATGAGTGAAACGGTCTCAATCCAAGGGAGGAACATCAAATGGACCAAATTTGGGAACCGGAAGAGGTAAGGAGTCCGAAATGTACCTCTGTGACTCCACATTGTGGAAACTCACTTGTAGTGTATAAGATGAACTAGATGGACCCATACTTACCCAAACATGGATTAATAGGTTCTACACATGACTATGAGGACAAACATGAGTGAAACGGTCTCAATCCAAGGGAGGAACATCAAATGGACCAAATTTGGGAACCGGAAGAGGTAAGGAGTCCGAAATGTACCTCTGTGACTCCACATTGTGGAAACTCACTTGTAGTGTATAAGATGAACTAGATGGACCCATACTTACCCAAACATGGATTAATAGGTTCTACACATGACTATGAGGACAAACATGAGTGAAACGGTCTCAATCCAAGGGAGGAACATCAAATGGACCAAATTTGGGAACCGGAAGAGGTAAGGAGTCCGAAATGTACCTCTGTGACTCCACATTGTGGAAACTCACTTGTAGTGTATAAGATGAACTAGATGGACCCATACTTACCCAAACATGGATTAATAGGTTCTACACATGACTATGAGGACAAACATGAGTGAAACGGTCTCAATCCAAGGGAGGAACATCAAATGGACCAAATTTGGGAACCGGAAGAGGTAAGGAGTCCGAAATGTACCTCTGTGACTCCACATTGTGGAAACTCACTTGTAGTGTATAAGATGAACTAGATGGACCCATACTTACCCAAACATGGATTAATAGGTTCTACACATGACTATGAGGACAAACATGAGTGAAACGGTCTCAATCCAAGGGAGGAACATCAAATGGACCAAATTTGGGAACCGGAAGAGGTAAGGAGTCCGAAATGTACCTCTGTGACTCCACATTGTGGAAACTCACTTGTAGTGTATAAGATGAACTAGATGGACCCATACTTACCCAAACATGGATTAATAGGTTCTACACATGACTATGAGGACAAACATGAGTGAAACGGTCTCAATCCAAGGGAGGAACATCAAATGGACCAAATTTGGGAACCGGAAGAGGTAAGGAGTCCGAAATGTACCTCTGTGACTCCACATTGTGGAAACTCACTTGTAGTGTATAAGATGAACTAGATGGACCCATACTTACCCAAACATGGATTAATAGGTTCTACACATGACTATGAGGACAAACATGAGTGAAACGGTCTCAATCCAAGGGAGGAACATCAAATGGACCAAATTTGGGAACCGGAAGAGGTAAGGAGTCCGAAATGTACCTCTGTGACTCCACATTGTGGAAACTCACTTGTAGTGTATAAGATGAACTAGATGGACCCATACTTACCCAAACATGGATTAATAGGTTCTACACATGACTATGAGGACAAACATGAGTGAAACGGTCTCAATCCAAGGGAGGAACATCAAATGGACCAAATTTGGGAACCGGAAGAGGTAAGGAGTCCGAAATGTACCTCTGTGACTCCACATTGTGGAAACTCACTTGTAGTGTATAAGATGAACTAGATGGACCCATACTTACCCAAACATGGATTAATAGGTTCTACACATGACTATGAGGACAAACATGAGTGAAACGGTCTCAATCCAAGGGAGGAACATCAAATGGACCAAATTTGGGAACCGGAAGAGGTAAGGAGTCCGAAATGTACCTCTGTGACTCCACATTGTGGAAACTCACTTGTAGTGTATAAGATGAACTAGATGGACCCATACTTACCCAAACATGGATTAATAGGTTCTACACATGACTATGAGGACAAACATGAGTGAAACGGTCTCAATCCAAGGGAGGAACATCAAATGGACCAAATTTGGGAACCGGAAGAGGTAAGGAGTCCGAAATGTACCTCTGTGACTCCACATTGTGGAAACTCACTTGTAGTGTATAAGATGAACTAGATGGACCCATACTTACCCAAACATGGATTAATAGGTTCTACACATGACTATGAGGACAAACATGAGTGAAACGGTCTCAATCCAAGGGAGGAACATCAAATGGACCAAATTTGGGAACCGGAAGAGGTAAGGAGTCCGAAATGTACCTCTGTGACTCCACATTGTGGAAACTCACTTGTAGTGTATAAGATGAACTAGATGGACCCATACTTACCCAAACATGGATTAATAGGTTCTACACATGACTATGAGGACAAACATGAGTGAAACGGTCTCAATCCAAGGGAGGAACATCAAATGGACCAAATTTGGGAACCGGAAGAGGTAAGGAGTCCGAAATGTACCTCTGTGACTCCACATTGTGGAAACTCACTTGTAGTGTATAAGATGAACTAGATGGACCCATACTTACCCAAACATGGATTAATAGGTTCTACACATGACTATGAGGACAAACATGAGTGAAACGGTCTCAATCCAAGGGAGGAACATCAAATGGACCAAATTTGGGAACCGGAAGAGGTAAGGAGTCCGAAATGTACCTCTGTGACTCCACATTGTGGAAACTCACTTGTAGTGTATAAGATGAACTAGATGGACCCATACTTACCCAAACATGGATTAATAGGTTCTACACATGACTATGAGGACAAACATGAGTGAAACGGTCTCAATCCAAGGGAGGAACATCAAATGGACCAAATTTGGGAACCGGAAGAGGTAAGGAGTCCGAAATGTACCTCTGTGACTCCACATTGTGGAAACTCACTTGTAGTGTATAAGATGAACTAGATGGACCCATACTTACCCAAACATGGATTAATAGGTTCTACACATGACTATGAGGACAAACATGAGTGAAACGGTCTCAATCCAAGGGAGGAACATCAAATGGACCAAATTTGGGAACCGGAAGAGGTAAGGAGTCCGAAATGTACCTCTGTGACTCCACATTGTGGAAACTCACTTGTAGTGTATAAGATGAACTAGATGGACCCATACTTACCCAAACATGGATTAATAGGTTCTACACATGACTATGAGGACAAACATGAGTGAAACGGTCTCAATCCAAGGGAGGAACATCAAATGGACCAAATTTGGGAACCGGAAGAGGTAAGGAGTCCGAAATGTACCTCTGTGACTCCACATTGTGGAAACTCACTTGTAGTGTATAAGATGAACTAGATGGACCCATACTTACCCAAACATGGATTAATAGGTTCTACACATGACTATGAGGACAAACATGAGTGAAACGGTCTCAATCCAAGGGAGGAACATCAAATGGACCAAATTTGGGAACCGGAAGAGGTAAGGAGTCCGAAATGTACCTCTGTGACTCCACATTGTGGAAACTCACTTGTAGTGTATAAGATGAACTAGATGGACCCATACTTACCCAAACATGGATTAATAGGTTCTACACATGACTATGAGGACAAACATGAGTGAAACGGTCTCAATCCAAGGGAGGAACATCAAATGGACCAAATTTGGGAACCGGAAGAGGTAAGGAGTCCGAAATGTACCTCTGTGACTCCACATTGTGGAAACTCACTTGTAGTGTATAAGATGAACTAGATGGACCCATACTTACCCAAACATGGATTAATAGGTTCTACACATGACTATGAGGACAAACATGAGTGAAACGGTCTCAATCCAAGGGAGGAACATCAAATGGACCAAATTTGGGAACCGGAAGAGGTAAGGAGTCCGAAATGTACCTCTGTGACTCCACATTGTGGAAACTCACTTGTAGTGTATAAGATGAACTAGATGGACCCATACTTACCCAAACATGGATTAATAGGTTCTCCACATGACTATGAGGACAAACATGAGTGAAACGGTCTCAATCCAAGGGAGGAACATCAAATGGACCAAATTTGGGAACCGGAAGAGGTAAGGAGTCCGAAATGTACCTCTGTGACTCCACATTGTGGAAACTCACTTGTAGTGTATAAGATGAACTAGATGGACCCATACTTACCCAAACATGGATTAATAGGTTCTACACATGACTATGAGGACAAACATGAGTGAAACGGTCTCAATCCAAGGGAGGAACATCAAATGGACCAAATTTGGGAACCGGAAGAGGTAAGGAGTCCGAAATGTACCTCTGTGACTCCACATTGTGGAAACTCACTTGTAGTGTATAAGATGAACTAGATGGACCCATACTTACCCAAACATGGATTAATAGGTTCTCCACATGACTATGAGGACAAACATGAGTGAAACGGTCTCAATCCAAGGGAGGAACATCAAATGGACCAAATTTGGGAACCGGAAGAGGTAAGGAGTCCGAAATGTACCTCTGTGACTCCACATTGTGGAAACTCACTTGTAGTGTATAAGATGAACTAGATGGACCCATACTTACCCAAACATGGATTAATAGGTTCTACACATGACTATGAGGACAAACATGAGTGAAACGGTCTCAATCCAAGGGAGGAACATCAAATGGACCAAATTTGGGAACCGGAAGAGGTAAGGAGTCCGAAATGTACCTCTGTGACTCCACATTGTGGAAACTCACTTGTAGTGTATAAGATGAACTAGATGGACCCATACTTACCCAAACATGGATTAATAGGTTCTACACATGACTATGAGGACAAACATGAGTGAAACGGTCTCAATCCAAGGGAGGAACATCAAATGGACCAAATTTGGGAACCGGAAGAGGTAAGGAGTCCGAAATGTACCTCTGTGACTCCACATTGTGGAAACTCACTTGTAGTGTATAAGATGAACTAGATGGACCCATACTTACCCAAACATGGATTAATAGGTTTCTACACATGACTATGAGGACAAACATGAGTG
>CACVBM020001749.1:0-21184 GCA_902728155.2 Microthlaspi erraticum | reverse complement strand
TAATGTACTTGCATTTTACATAGTTTTAGCACATCTTCTATGCATCTTTTGCATAGTTTTACTTCTCATTTGCATCATATCTTGTTCCTTTTCTCTTCTTATGCATTCATGTTAGTTTTAGGTTGCATTTGCATACATATGCATGTTTGGTCCTTTGAAATAGGTCTTTTGGAGCATTCTGGAGCATATGGGACAAGAGGAGAATGGAGGGACTTGGCACATGGACGCAGCTCAACTGGATACGCAAAGGAAGAAGGGAGAAGCCATCTTGAAGACCAGCTCGACCGTCTACTCGACCAACCGGTCGAGTTCAACTCGACCGGCCAAAACTCGATCGAGCTGAGAAGTCAAAGTCAAACCCGAAAAATGTTGCTTCCCCCTTGACTTTCCTTTGACCCTAAACCTAATCCTCTTGTATTTAAGGGCTAAAAGCCACGAAAAAACCACCAAGCTTTACTTTATTTTTGTTTTAGCTCTAATCCAATCTTTGTGTTCTTGAAGCTCTTGCTTCTTGAATCTTAGATCCTGGATTATTTGCTTTGTATATGCACTTGCTTATTTCAATAAAAGTTGTTTAATTTCATCTCCTCTTTCTTATGATGTCTCTTTTATTGCATTTGCTTGTGTTTACATTCATGTGTAGTGAGTAGTTACCCATTTGGGTTTGAGATGGGATAGATTAGAGGTTTCATATGCTTAATCCTTCTAGCTTATGGTCTTAATCTATATTCTCTCTCTTTTGGATAGATCTTAAGGCTACATGACCACTACCCCTGGCTTGTAAGTCCTTAGGCGATTCCCCACACGAAAGTGATGGCAATTACTGGAAAAGATCCACTAAGAGCTCCAATAACTCTTGCTCTAGAAAATAGAGGTCTAAGGGGTTGGATGGATTAGTTTGATAGGCTTTGTGATTTGACAAAGATCAATGGTGTCTCTGAAGATGCCATCAAGCTGAGACTCTTTCCTATGTCTCTAGCTGACAAAGCTCACCAATGGGAGAAGAGCTTGCCCCATGGCACAATCACCACTTGGGATGAATGCAAGAAGGCCTTTCTTGCTAATTTTTCTCCACCGGTCGCACAGCCAAGCTTAGAGGAGAGATATCCAGCTTCATCCAGCGAAACAATGAGACATTCGCAGAGGCTTGGGAGAGGTTCAAAGGCTACACAAGTCAGTGCCCACACCATGGATTCAACAATGAATCACTACTCTCCACTCTTTATAGAGGATGCTTGCCTAGGTATAGGGAGATGCTAGACACAGCTAGCAATGGGAACTTCCTCAACCAGGATGTAGATGATGGCTGGCAACTTGTGGAGAACATAGCTAACTCAAATGGAAGCTATGGAGAAGAGTATGATCGCACCAACCGGAGCTCGACCCACCACTCGATCGAGTCAGACGAAAAGTTGAGAAAAGATGTTAAGGCATTGAATGAGAAGTTGGATAAGCTGATCCTAGCTCAGTCCACAATGAAGAAAGTCAACTTTGTGTCTGCTGAGGAGATGGAACCAGTCCAAGAAGGGGAGGATACACAATTTGCTGAGGTGTGCTACATGAGCAATGGGCAAGGAGGTTACAACAAAGGATACTATAACTACAAGTCCAACCCTGCCATGTCATACCGCAACACTGATGTTGCTAACCCTCAGGACCAAGTATATCCTCAACAACAAGCAGCTCGATCGAGTCAGGTGCCACAACATGGGTATGGTCAAAAGAACAATTACCAAGGACCACAAGGCACTTTCCCTGGACAACAAATGAATATCCCACCAGGCTTCCCCCACCAACCGCCCCAGCCTGCACCTTCACAAGAGAATGAGCTCAAAGCAATGCTAAAGCAACTACTTCAAGGGCAAGCTGATGGGGTAGTGGACACAAGCAAGAAGCTAGCTGAAATAAACTCTAAGATCGAGAACCTCAACACAAGGGTTTACTCTCTGGAGAATCATGCTTCTTCTGTTGCTGCTGCTACAAAGCAAGGACAACTACCTGGTAAAGCTATTCAGAACCCCAAGGAACAGTGCAAGGTCATCTTCACTCAAGAAGGACTTGTTGAAGAAGAGGATCAAGAAAGGGTCATTGAAGATTTTTGTTTACTGCTGAATGATGAAGAGATTGTTGCTGCTGAGGCTCCTGGAGTCCAGATTGATCAACCAGAAGTGCATGCACCTACTGTGGCCATTCACACTTCACCAGTTGAGCTCGCACGACAAGCTCGATCGGCAGCTCGATCGAGTCCAACTCTAGCTCGATCGAGTCCGACCTCTTCTGTCCGACAGCCTGTTTTGCTTGATCCTTATCAACCGGTTGCCGCTTCCTCGTCTCGCCTACTTAGTCAAGGTCACAAGGAAGTGATTCACAAGTTCAGAAGAGATCTCAGTGGGATTGGAATTGAGTTGCCTCTATGGATAGCATGAGTGAGGCATTTGATCAAATGCAAATGGTCAAGGATGTTCTAGCCAACAGTGATAAAGTTTCAGAGGTCCTACAAGAGTCTACTCATCAGTTCAACCTGCTTACTTCACCCACCTTCCTACCAAAGGTCAAGGATCAAGGGAAATTCACTCTCCCTTGCACACTTGGGCATCTTGAGATTGACAATGCCTTAGTGGATTCTGGAGCAAGCATCAATCTGATCTCTCTCTCCATGGCAGAGAAGCTAGGCATAGCTGGAGCCTTGCAGCGCCCTACTACTTCAATCATGTTTGGAGATGCAACTTCTAAGTCTCCTCTTGGAGTGTTCAAGAACTATCACTTGAAAATTGGAGAATGCATCATCCAAACTGATCTCACTGTGATGGAAATGGAAGAAGAGAAGGATTTGCTATTGGGAACTACCCTGTTATTGGGAACCCCTTCCTTAGTACAGTTGGCGCTTCAATAGACTTTCACAAGCAAGAAGTGATCCTTCACAAGGTGAATAGTTTGGTGTCATATCGCTTGCAGCCTAGAGGTTCAGACTTTTGTGCCACAATTGACAGTACCACTCTCAGTTCTAAGAGTCATGGAGCTACAAAGGTTGTGAAGGAAAGGGTTGACAAGGAACCAAGAGTTGGGAAGGATAAGGATGAGAGAGGACCAAGGATTGAGAAGCCACGTCTTGAGAGGGCTAGAGTTGAGAAACCACGATCTGATAGGCCAGAGCTGAGACTTGTTCAAGCCCCTTGTGTGCTTGATGAAGAGAGCCTTCAAGCTTTGTTTGATGAGCCACTAGGAAGGGCTCTAAAAGAAGGGGAGGATGTAGCCTCTAAGGCAAGACCAGGGATAAAAGAAAGGATCCACCAGCTCAGGCCCCTTCAGTCAAGCCATCTCAGCTCACAATGACTTTGTTCCCCACCAAGTTTGAAAATGGGAAGATTGAGTACAAGATAAGGTACAAGGGGAGATCAAGGCCATTCTCTAGAGCCAAGGCCTTGGTGACTTCAGAACAGTCCAGGGACCCAACCAAGCTAAAGGAGCTTCTGTCTCAAGTCCTCACTATCACCCTTGATGGTGGGACTAGCTCAACCAATGCCTAAGAAGGTAAAGGTCAAGCTATGGGACCTTAAACAAGCTCACTTGGGAGGAAGTCCCATGTTTATCCTTGTACATATTCTATTTATGCAATTTCTATCTATTTTATGTTTTAACCTTTCAATAAGTTAAGTTTAGGTGTCAAGGAGCCAGCTCGACCGACAGCTCGATCGAGCTAGAAACCAGGGCAACTCGATCGAGTTCTCAACTCGACCAGGTAAGTTTTTGAATTTCAAATTCATAACCGTTTTCTTGGTCAAGGGAGTGGGTCCCACAAGCTGATTTTGGTCCCCCACTACCCTAATTTGATCAGAGAATCCCTAGCTTCTTGTTCCCCTCTTTATTTCATCTTTTAATCTCAACCACACATCTCAAACACTCCCTCTTCCCCATAACTCGATCGAATCCCACTCTCTCTCACACCTAAATTTCTGAAACCATCTCTCTCTCTCTTCACCACAAGAAAAATCGATTTCCTCTCTTCTCTCTTAAGTTTTTGCGATTTCTTTGTTCTCATCTTGTTTTGCTTAGTTCTAGTTTACTGTTTCTTCCATCATTCAAGCAAGGTATGAACCCTAAAACCCTTGATCCTTCATCTCGATTTCTCTATTGCTTGTTTCTCTTTGATTTTTGATTGCATGTGTCCCTTGTGGACTTGTTCTTGAGTAATTGCTTTCATTTTGCTTCATTTTGTATAATCTTGTGAATTTGCCTCACCTCACCTCTGTTTTGCCATTAGAACTTGTTGCATGTGCTTGAAATTGAATTTGAGTTTGGTATTGGTTAAGATGCTTAGGTTCACTAGAATTGCTCATTGTTCCATTTACTAGTTGTTCTTGGTTCAATTTGATTGATTAGCATCTTTCCAGCTCTTAATTTGAATTAGGTTTGGTTATACTCTGTTTTCACCCAACTCGATCGAGTTTGTCACTCGAGTTTTTTGACTCGATCGAGCTGAGTGTCGAGTTGACCAAACCGATCATTGCAACTCTAATTCTTTGAATTTTGATGCATTTCAGGAACCCAACTTTAAGAAGCAACAAGTTCAAGATGTTGAGAGGTGAAGGAAGCCAAGCAGCTTCAGAAAGCAAGAAAGAGAGAAAGGCTTAAGATGCAAGGATTTGGGATAGTGAGATCAAAGAGAGGAAAGCAGATGAGAGAGATGTCTCTCTGAGGAGCAGTCTGAAGTGAGAGATTGAGGGAGGAAAGGAGAACCAAGAAGAGGAATGACCCATTAGTAGTGAGAGTGAGCAAGGGGAGTTTGAGATTGGAGTGAACCTTGTTCAAAGAGGGTAATGGTCTCCAATGAAGAAGGAAGTGATGAGACTGAGAGTGAAGAGGAAGGAGAAGAGGTGAATCAAGGTTGAGGAAGTGAGCAAGAGACCAAGATGAAGCCATGGAGGAGGCTGAATCAGAGGAAGAGGATGAGCTCCCCATGTACCAAGAGCACTACAATGCTCTCTTCTCCATGGACTTTGTGGAGACCAAGTACCCACATGATGACACATGAAGGCCTTGGATCTTTGAGGATGTGGAGTTGGTCTCAAGAACATGCACTTGGCCAAGTTCTTCTCTCACCGCATGGAGTCTACAAGGAGCTCACTTGTGAGTTTTTGGCTCAATGAGGTCACATGTATGATGAGCTCGATCGAGCTGAGTTGGACCAAGGTTGGGGGATCACGTTCTTGGCAAGGGAGAGAAGAAGATGGTGACCTTTAGGCAGCTTGAGATCTGTTTGGGTTCACTATGGAGAAGGAAAGTGGAACTCAAGGAAGAGAACTCCAAAGGGTTTGGGCTACAATCGCTGAGGGGTACTCTTCCTCAAGGTCCAAGGCTGCTCAGATCAGGAGCCCAGTGCTTGAGATATGTGCACAAGGCACTTGCCAACACCTTCTTTGCAAGGAAGGCACTGGGACAATCAATGAGGGAGAAGTCAAGCTCCTTGACATGGGAATCAAGCCCATCATCTCACGCACAAGGATGGGAAGAAGATCAGGGAGATAGCACATGCAGGGAACTCATGCCTCTCCTTGAGCAGCTCCACCTACAAGTCACAGCTTACAACACTAGGCACCAAGAGGAAGAAAGCTTAGTGTTGGAGGGTCATCACACCTATCTTGTGTGCAGCTGGAGTCCAACTGGACAAGAGAAGGTCTACTCCACCAGGTTGGATGGACATCAAGTTTTGCAAGACCAACCTCTCATTGAGCACAAGGAGTTGGATGGGAGGTTCCAATTCAAGTTCACACATCCATTGGCTGGCCCTCCAAGCTTCTCTGCCCAACCCTGAGCTCACCACAGTTCTAGGGGTGAGAACATTGACTTCAGACCCCCTGTGTACATTAGTTGGGCATGAGGATGATTTGCGAGAAGAGGAGCCTGAGCTCGATCGAGCTGAGGATCGAGCTGAGTCGAGCTGAGGATCGAGTGACAAGCCAGGAATGCGGATTTGGGTGAGCCTGAGTGCTATTACTTTGAGGAGTATGAGGCTCCAAGGATGAACCCCTCTGTTGTGGCTGCCCACAAGAGGATTGGACTTCTCCAAAAGTTCAACAAGTGGCAAGGGAAAGCCATGGAAAGATGCAAAAGTCCATGGACAAGATGGTGAGCAAGATCAAAAGTTTGGAGAAGAAAGTTTCTGGTTCTTCAAGCAAGAAGAAGAAGTCCAAGGCCCCACATTCCCTAGGAGTAGATCACTCCTCACCACTCCAAGGAGGCTCCCTGCCCAAGAGCCTCACAGAGCCTCTTCTTTCGAGCCAAGGGAAGGAGAAGACAACACGCAGAGAAGGAGGAAGAGTTCCAAGGCCAGACGCTCCAACTCGATCGAGTCCAAACAGAGGAAACTCAACTCGATCGAGCTGAGGGTCGAGTTGACCTGGAGGAGCCCCTGTTTGAGAACCCTGGATTCGAGTACGATCAACGCAGTACCAGGACTTCTCTCAGACCCTGGACCCCTACAACCGCTTCGAGCAAGCCAGCTCCACCAAGGCCAAGGGAGCCACACACTTTGAAGATGAAGAAGAAGAGGAAGAGGAGCCACAAGCTCGATCGAGTGAGCCGAACCCAGTCGAGTGGAGTGCTCCTGATGGCCGTCTACCATCTCCAGACCACGACCTAGCCTCCCAGTTCTTTGGGGGGCACTGAGGTATCCAAACACCAACCCTTGTATATACCATTTCATATTTTCTTGCATTTGTTCTTGTTTTTTCTTGGTTTTGCCCTCTTGAATCTTTCACTAAATTTTTCTCACACAAGGGACTGTGTGATTTAAGTTTGGGGGAGGGTTCAAGAGATGATTTAACCTTGTTTTCTTTGTTCTTAGTTTTTCATTTATCTTTTGCATAGAAAAACCAAAAAAATCATAAAATTTTCAAAAAATCCAAAAATATTTTCATCTTTTTGCATTCATATTTGTTAGACTTGTTTAGGATTGCATTTTTCACTTGCATTGTTGATTTGACTTTGAAAACTTGTCCATCTTTTGCGATTTCTTGAGTGCCCTGTTTTTAGATTCTTTTGTGCATTAGGGTGAGATTGATTGAGCAGCAAGAACCATGTTTATCTTGATCATATCACTGCATGCACATCTCATTCAACCATTGCTGTGATTTGATGCATTTCCCTATCTATTTGAACCATAACTTGATCTTTAATTACCAATGCTTGCATTTGATTTCAACTCATGGCTACCACATACATATCTGGACATTCTTTACCATTTTCATATCCCTTTTGCTTGTCCAGATAGCTGATCTCTATCTTTGAGACAGTTACCACACCTTAAACCTAAGCCTTTTTCATTTCAAACCCCATATTATCTCTTGTGCGAATGTGAGAACCTTTCTTGGCTTTGCTTAGCATAAGGTGTTGTGTTTAAACCGGCAGGGGCAGTAGTTCTAGTTGTCTAGTTCTCTTGGGATTGTTTTCAGGCTAAGTTTGGGGGTGCCAACTCGAGCTCGATCGAGTTGGGTGTAAAAACCAGAAAAGTGGTAAAAGTTGGGAAAAACCCAAAGGAAAAAGAGTTTAGTTAAGTCCAGGGAGTTGGCAGTGTTAAAAAGGGTCTAGTAAAGGTTTGGGAAGTTAAAAAAGGAAGTAAAAAGGGTTCTAAGTAGAATGAAAAGAAGGCAAAGCCTCAAGTGTCAAAAAGGAAAGAAAAGTTCCCTAAGTGTTTAGAAAATCCCAAACCGCTAGATGTTACCTCAAGAAGCCTCTCCCTAGGAAGTTCTTAAAAGAAAAGTGAGCAAAGCTCCTCAGTTTCAAAGGCGAAATGCCAAAAAGGGTAGTTAGGATTTTGTTCTAAAAAGCTCTAAGTGTTGAACTCGATCGAGTTAGGATTAGGCGGCTCGAGCTGCTGTTCTTGCATCATCTTTGGTTCTAACACTTAGCCTTCTGCCAAAGCAAAGCCACTTTCTTGAGAGATCCCTGTTACTAAACCACCATACAAAAGAGACCCTCTTTGTCTCTTAACCCATAAACCCTTGAAACCAAATGAGTTGATTGATCTTGCATGTTTTTGGTTCACTGTTTTTGCTTAATGAATGTTAAAGGGATTTGCTGATTTGAATGCATTGTTTGAGTGACTGTGAAGTGGGATTGATGTTGATAAGCATGGTTAAATCTTAATGAATATCTCTCACCTTGTTGCATTCTAGAATCTCTAAGTTGGACATTTAGCAAATCGCTTTTGAGGACATGTTTTTAAGTGTTGAATCAGCTATTTTCAAACCTCATCTCTTTCTTGTTCTATTTGTTTGCTTGAGGGCAAGCAAAGTTCAAGTTTGGGGGTGTTGATGTACTTGCATTTTACATAGTTTTAGCACATCTTTTATGCATCTTTTGCATAGTTTTAGCTTCCATTTGCATCATATCTTGTTCCTTTTCTCTTCTTATGCATTCATGTTAGTTTTAGGTTGCATTTGCATACATATGCATGTTTGGTCCTTTGAAATAGGTCTTTTGGAGCATTCTGGAGCATATGGGACATGAGGAGCATGGAGGGACTTGGCACATGGACGCAGCTCAACTGGATACGCAAAGGAAGAAGGGAGAAGCCATCTTGAAGACCAGCTCGACCGTCTACTCGACCAACCGGTCGAGTTCCTCAACTCGACCGGCCAAGCTTCAACTCGATCGAGCTGAGAAGTCAAAGTCAAACCCGAAAAATGTTGCTTCCCCCTTGACTTTCCTTTGACCCTAAACCTAATCCTCTTGTATTTAAAGGCTCTAAGCCACGAAAAAACCACCAAGCTTTAGATTATTTTGTTTTAGTTTCTTTTAATTTATTGTCTTTTACTTTTTAGAGATCTAATCCCATCTTTGTGTTCTTGAAGCTCTTGCTTCTTGAATCCTTAGATCCTGGATAATCTCTTTGTATTTGCACTTGCTTATTTCAATAAAAGTTGTTTAATTTCATCTCCTCTTTCTTATGATGTCTCTTTTATTGCATTTGCTTGTGTTTACATTCATGTGTAGTGAGTAGTTACCCATTAGGGTTTGAGATGGGATAGATTAGAGGTTTCATATGCTTAATCCTTCTAGCTTATGGTCTTAATCTAGATTCTCTCTCTTTTGGATAGATCTTAAGGCTACATGACCACTACCCCTGGCTTGTAAGTCCTTAGGCGATTCCCCACACGAAGTGATGGCATTCGCTGGAAAAGATCCACTAAGAGCTCCAATATCTCTTGCTCTAGAAATAGAGGTCTAAGGGGTTGGATGGATTAGTTTGGGCAATGATCCTATAGCCTCCAAGGTTTGATTCTCACTGGCTAACCCCCTGTTTCTGAGATCATTCCTTGGTTGATAGCCTCACCTTGGGAAAGGGTTGGCTAGGCATTGAGAAGCCCAATATCAAGAGAAGCCTTGATACAAGGAGTTTTAAGAGCTAGATTGATTAAGTGTAGATTCCTTTGATTGCAAAACCCTGTCTTGAACCCTAATTCTCTCTTATCTTGTTAAAGTCGTCACCTTTAGCTTTTTGTCTCAACTCGTCCCTAAACTCGATCGAGCTGGTACTTTGTTCTACTCGACTCGAGTCTTGGTCGAGCTGTTACTTCACTGCTTTATTTACTTTTGCATTTGCATTTCTGTTTCATTTAGGTTGTTAGTGTTACTTCAAATCTATTACTGCTTGCTTGACTTCTGGTTGTTTCATATTCTCATAGAGTGACAAGTTTCCCATTTTGGATTGATAACCCTTTGTACTATCAACTATCATGGTTAAAGGGAATTGTTGACTGTGTTTGTGTTTGCATCTTACCACCTCATCATATACCACTGATTGCATTCCACTCATCTCATTTCATATCTTTTCACATCCACACACAAATCCTATCATCAGAAGCACTACTCAAGTCCATGAAGGACAATGAAGAAGAAGAAAGAGAGTATGAGGAACAATTGAATGATGAAGATGAAGAGCAGAGCATCGACATCAATGCTTCCCCAAAACAGAGCATGGATACACCAAGCCCTAGAGACCCTCGTTTCTCACCAAGAAGTCAAGCTTCTACACTTCCAAGACTGGAAGCAATGCAAAGACCATCACCACCTACTGAAGAAGAAGATACTTGGCAGTATGATCCCATTGATCCCAACAAGATAAGCCCCATGAAGCTTAAAGAGTTCAATGCTAAGGTGAAATCACTTCCATTCTATGTCACTTTTGAAGAAGCTTGGGATAAACATGGTCTAGTGGAGTTCTTTTTCACAACTAGTGAAAACAAAGAAGAGATACACCAACTTTTCAGGAAGGCTCGATTTCCCCTTGCCCCTCATGGAGTCAATCAACCACCATCACCACCACCACCCAAGTGGTATGTCAATTCCATATCAAGAGAGAAGCTTGCTGAGTTCAATCAGTTTGTCCAAACTCTTCCAGCCAGCATGTCTTTCAAACAAGCTTGGCGCCACTACCCATTCACCACCTTTCTTCCACAACTGCAAGAGACACCTGAGGACATAAAGAGCTTTTTGAGAAAGCTAAAGTTCAGCCTACCTTCAAGACCCTCTACAAGATTGAAGACCCAGGTCAATTCTCTATTCCCTGTCAAGTAAATGGTCATTACTTTGATAGAACACTATGCGATTCTGGCTCTTGCATAAACCTCATGCCAACCCAAACCGCCAAACTCCTTGGCATCACACGCTTGCAACCTGCTCAAATTAGTATTGGACTTGCTAACCATACTATAGCCAAGCCAAGAGGAGTTGTTATTGATGTTCTTCTAGAGATTGGAGATATCAAGATCCCGGTGGACTTTCATGTCATAAACATTCAAGGAGGATGTGACACACCATTGATACTAGGCCGACCCTTTTTGGCCACTGCTGGAGCTGTCATGGACCTTCCAAACCGGCGAATGTCCTTAGCCAATGTTGACAAGACAGTCTTTTACAAGACCATACCATTCATCACACCAAACAAGCTGTCTTACCTCATCACTGCCCAAGGCCGCCCAAGAGAGCCACCAGACCACACTCAAGGTCACAATGAGACAAGAACTAAAAGACTATGTCTCAGGCCGTGCCCTTACCCCATCTCCAACTAAGAGATCCTATCAGTCAAGCTAATGACTCAAAAGAAGCGCTGCATGGGAGGCAACCCATGAAAGGTGTTTTTCTTTACTTTTCTTTTCAATTAGTTTTAGTTAATGTCTAGTTTTGTTTTGAGTTTTGGATACAGGAATCTAAGAACCACACAATGGTAAAGAAGATATACCACAAAGAAGAATGTCATAGTTGGCGCGACTTAGATGGCCGAGCAGAACCTCTCCACGCTCGCCCATGTCCTCTCAAGCCGCCCAACACACCATCCCATCTCATTCCATCTGCATCTCACCCATCCCACCTCACCACACTTGCATTCCATCACTACCATCATTCCACTGCATTCACCATTCTTCAAGTAACACCAAATCAGGTTACATCTTTCTTTTTACATTCACAACCACTTTATTACCTCTTTCTTTAACTCCCTTAATTGGATTTTCTTTCACCGGGACGGTGCAAGTTAAGTCTGGGGGGATTGTCGGTACTAATGTGTTTGTTCATGGTTGTTTTGATCTTATAATTGGTTTTTCCTAACCCACTTTTTCAAAACTTCTGTTTTATTGAGTCAAAACCAGTCCGGAACAATGAACTTGCTTTGAGATTTGATAGTGTTATGCTAACAATCTATGACCCTAGAGCAAACATCAGCTGAAGGCACAAGCCTAACAGAAGCTCCTAGAGTGGATCGCATGCTAGCTCAGCGAAATTTCTAAGGTAACCAAGCAATCTAGAGTTAACCTCACCCTTAATCAATCTTAATAACTCTTGTCAAGGGGATTGGCATACATGTCGACAGTTCCTTGCTTGATTTTCAATGAGATTTGTCTAAAGAGTTCACCTCTCTCTCCCATCCCAAATGGTAAGTAATGTTTATGAGAAAAGCTCAAAGAGCACAAGGAAAACAAGTAAGCATGAGGAATGCATATGTCTGTACCTTCATGTCTTATGGAATACCTTATCAAACAAGGAACAAGCTAAAGACTTATCCTGTGGTTGAAAGAAAGGTCAATAGAAAAAATAAAATGATACCCTAGAAAAGTAGGGAGAAATTGACCTTTCAAAGTTCTGATGTGAGAAAGAGAGAGGAAAAGGAACTCATTGCACTTCAAAGACAATCTTGGAGAAGATCAAGTGGGTAAGAACAAGTTCAATTGATCGATTTCCCTTGATAAAGAACTCACGCTTTAAATTTATGCAAGAGGTTAGCAATAGAGAGTTTGGATTGCTGGATGAGACTAGTTGGGTTGGTATTGTTCGCTAAACTTGCAGGGTGTATGTGAAGCTAACCTTATGTTGACTATGTTCTTAGTGGAATACAGGAAAGGAACCTTTCACAGGATTTTCAAAGAAGCAAGAGAGTTCCCACGTTTTTCAAAACCTCTTCACTAGTTTAGATTCTTTTTGCTTGGGGACAAGCAAAGATCTAAGTCTGGGGGAGTTGATATACCTCTATTTTACCTACTTTTTATGCTATTTTACTATGGTTTTCTAATGGTTTTCTAGTGGATTCTTGTGTTAAAAGGTAGTTTTTATGGATTTATAGTGCAAAGAGTCATTTTAGGTAAAAAGGTGCATTATGGAGCAAAACAGGAGATTTGGACTCTAAACCAGTTCAATGCCCCTGCATCAACTTTGGATGGAGCTAGAAAAAGATCTACTCAATGGATTTCATCAAGACCAGTTCCCTGCGTGCTCTGATTGAGTTAACTTTCCAACGCAACTGGAATGGCCTCATTTGGATGAGTAGAAAAGGAGTTATAGCCAAAAGAGTGAAGGCTGCTCCAGACGGCTATATCGAGAATCAGCGCCCGAACGCGCAGTCCGGCTGGCCGAGGAACGATGTTCCGCGCTCGGCCAAAGCTATTCCGTCCGACTGAAGTCTCGGCCAAAGTTCAAACCGACCGGCCGATCACGCAACACGACCCGGGAAACATTGTCCCGCGGTCGGCCAAGCTTCAAGTCACGCCACGCCGCGCACGACCAGCGCGCGAGCCGGGAAACAAGCCTCGCGGCCGCGCAACCCGTTCGCGTACCACGGCCGATGCATCCGTCCGAGCCGGGAAAGAACGTCCCACGTCCGGCCGAGAAACCATCGGCCAAATCTCATCCGCCGACCAGCCGGCCGACCATGAAACATCCGGCCACGACCGTTCCGACTCGGCCCAAGACCCGACTGTCCGGCCGATCGTCCCGACCGACCGTCCGAACGCCGCGGTCGACCCGAAGCCGTTTTTGAAGCCCAATCCGCACAATTCAAGCCCAAAGCCGGCGCCGACCTAGCTAGATTAGGTTTAGCCGCCTTTCATACTTAGAGCATTATAAATACTTCTTTTTAGCCTTGTAACTCAAGAAGGAGAGAGACCACAATCTATTTTACATCTTAATAAAGTTTTGCTTGCTTTTACTTTGTTCTTGCTTGTTACTCTTTCTAGAGAGGATTCGAATCTCTGTTCTTATGAATATGAATTCGTGTTCCTTCTCTATGTCTGAGTAGTTTACTTGTTAAGTGATAGGAAGTCAAAGGATAGCATTCATGTATGCTTGATGATTGATCACAATTAGGGTTTTACTTATAATCTCCATCTTTGCTTATACTTAATGCTTGTTGTTAATCTGGCCAATTAGCATATGCCTTTAGGTTGATTTGAGCCTCGACAGTGCTGTATCATTCGCCTGAACTAGTATTTGGTGGGCAATCTCTTTTAGACTGCGACAGTTGATCTACTTGTAGGTTGTGAACAATTGATCTTGATCGAACTAATGCTTGATTTAATCACCTAGGGACATACCAAAAGTTTAGCGACTAGGTAGATTAACAAAGGGGTCGGAGCCTCGACAGTGGAATGATCATACCATAGTGTTTCAAGTTCTAGATTAGCACCTAAGTGCGGTAACCCTAATTGATTGATTTCATGCTTCTTGAATTGCTTATCTCAAGACTATCCTATTGCTTAGCCTTTCTCTCCTATTGAATCTCACTTTTATTACTTGCATGCTTTACTTTCTCTGCACTCAACCAACTTATACTTTTGCCCTAGCTTGTTCTCAAACTCATAACTTGTAGTGTGCAATCTGGTCCTTGTGTTCGATACCCGTTTACTACTTCTGACCTGTGCACTTGCAGAATCAGGGATAGGAAAGGGGAAGACCTGATCCCGCGATCACAGCAACAAGCACCTCAGGTTCCACTTGTACCCTCTGTGACCTCTGAACCCTCTTTCTACCCGTTGTAAAGTCTAGCTCGACCAAGTCCTCTGTAGACCGACTCGATCGAGTTTGCATACACCTGCAAAAAGAGACAAAAACCCAGCAGTACAATAGAACAGGGGTGGTATAGCTTTATCGTTCAAGTGTATTTGAAACTCAAATGCAACAAAATAATCTCAAATCGGCATACAAAATAAGCTTGTCATGCTGATCATGCTGATCATGTTACTAGAACTGGACTTCTTAAGGTCTGTTTCTGTTGGTTGACATAATTGGTTACATTTCTAGCGGTTTTGGTTATCAATATTGATCTCTCTTTGTTTGCTTTACACAGAAAACGGTCCCAGGTGTGAAATCTGTCATTTCGAAAGCAAGCGGTTCCAAAGCTGACATGTTTGTTAAACCTGGTGACAAAGTATCTATTGGTGACATATACCTTGAGGTATGAAATACCAAATTGCAAAGTAAGAAACTAGAAAGTCAAGAGATTAAGTAATTATCATTTCGTTTTGTTGTTGCAGGTTCGTACTACACCTGGACATACAACAGGATGTGTTGCATATGTAACTGGAGAAGAAGCAGATCAGCCCCAACCAAGAATGGCCTTTACCGGAGATGCTGTACTAATCCGCGGTTGTGGGAGAACCGACTTTCAGGTACACAGAAACAGTGAATAAATCAATTATAAAGAACCAAAAACTGTATTGTGGATACATAAGATCTATATTTACTTATGATGATTCCATCGGTGTTTCATTTTGTTACTAAGGTTCATTCCTAAACTCATATCTTTTTGAACCTTAATTCTTCTTTTTTCCCAGGAAATTGATGGCAACTTTGCAGGTGTAGGAACTGCAGATGTCGCTAGCTCACAGTCGACGCTGGAGAGGTACGATATCCATAATATCATAATATAAGATGATCATAGTCACACACTTCAACTTCTAACTACGATCAATTATTAAGGTGATCTCTTTACACATGGATTTGTGCACGATGTGACCATAAAGGTATTCACATTCTCTCAACTAGAATCTCCTCCATTATGCATCCTTTCAACATTCTATCTCCAAACTAATACTTCGTCAAACTATGAGATTCGTCATTATGAATGACGGACCTGAATGCGCTATTGTCTTCTCATATATGAATGGTGAAGAATGAGCATCTCACAGGTCCGTTTCTAACACATGGTTTTTGGATTGCTTATAAAATATGATTACTGTTTGGGCAAAATTTAACCGGTTCACAAGTACAATAAACGGAATGACGCAGGAGAAGAAATCTTATTAATCAATTGAATATCGAGCAACAACAAGTCAATATCAAAGATTAAACTAAGAGGATCTCATCTGTCGCTCGTCGTAGATCGTAGTTCGTCGTAGCTAGGTTGTTCGTCGCTTGCTCGTCGAGAGGCGAAGAATAAGTAGCTATTAGGGTTTTTTGTGTGTTTATTGATTGTCTGTCCTTGTTATGGGACCTCTTATTTATAGGTGCTTGTCGATCATAATCCTTGTCGAGTTGGGCTTTGACGTCGGTCGTAATATTCCATTTCCCTTGTCGGTTGTTCTTCTTAATTTCCTTTTAGTTAGGAGGTTACGTCGGTCCTTTTATACAATTCCAATAGGCTTGGGAAATTATATAAAACCTTGGGTCATTGTTAGACTGTTAGTCGTTGCGAAACCATTAATGAATATCGTCGGTCGTACCTCGTTATAGAGGTATGTCGATGCTTGAGGCCTCTTAGGAAACTTGCATTAGGACTGACCGGTCGCTCGCATCGTCAGTCGATCATATCTCCAGCTTATAATAGAGTTTAAGGAGCGACCGACTAGTGAATTTATTTCACCCAACAATTATAAGGGGGGGAACTCAGCCTATAGGTCGTGATATTAGCAAATGATTCTAATCTTATTAAAACACATATTTTCTGATGGTCGGGGAGCAGACAGAGCCATTGGCCGTGACATTGTGGATCCACACTACAAGGAATGTCTTTACACTGGTATTGGCGTCTCTTGTGTCGAAGGAGAAGTCATGCCTGGCCAGTGGGAGTTGCAAGTCTACATGTGGAGAGTATTTGTGTTGGTGATCCAGTATGTGTTGCTTGATGCCTTCTCGAGGTAGATCTACTAAACCAGTTAATTTGTGAATACAAGCTTCAAATTTGCTAATAACATGTCTTTTTTTACAAAGACTTACTGAGATCTCTGGTGTGATGGTCATTATTGACCCAAAACCAGTTCCAATCAGTTCCTTACTACTCTTTACTACTTCATATGCACTATAACTAAAGTGTTTTTGTAACATAGATGAATGGGTAGGGTGACGAGTTGGAACAGAGTGCCGAGCTCGATCGAGTTTAGGGTCGAGTTGAAGTAAAAAGCAATAAAGGCAGCGACTTTAACAAGCTAGAACGAAGAATTAGGGTCTAAGACAGGGTTTTACAATCAGAGGAAGGCTATACTTAATCAATCTTGCTCTCAAACCTTGTATCAAGGTATCTCTTGATATTGAGCTTCTCAATGCCTAGCTAACCCTTTCCCAAGGTGAAAGCTATCAACCAAGACTTGATCTCAGAAACAGGGGGTTAGCCAGTGAGAATCAAGCCTTGGAGGCCATAGGATCATTGCTCAAACTAATCCATCCAACCCCTTAGACCTCCATTTCTAGAGCAAGAGATATTGGAGCTCTTAGTGGACCTTTTCCAACGATTTCCATCACTTCCATGTGGAGAATCGCCTAATGGACATACAAGCCAGGGGTAGTGGTCATGTAGCCTTAAGGTTTATCCAAAAGAGAGAGATTTCTAGATTAAGAACATAAGCAAGAAGGATTAAGCATAAAATCTAATCTATCCCATCTCAAACCCTAATGGGAAACTACTCACTACACATGAATGTAAACACAAGCAAATGCAATAAAAGAGACATCATAAGAAAGAGGAGATGAAATAAACAACTTTTATTGAAATAAGCAAGTGCAAATACAAAAGAGATTATCCAGGATCTAGGATTCAAGAAGCAAGAGCTTCAAGAACACAAAGATGGGATTAGAGCTCTCAAAAGTAAAAGACAATAAATTAAAAGAAACTAAAACAAAAAGTAATCTAAAGCTTGGTGGTTTTTTCGTGGCTTTTAGCCTTAAATACAAGAGGATTAGGTTTAGGGTCAAAGGAAAGTCAAGGGGGAAGCAACATTTTTCGGGTTTGACTGTTGACTTCTCAGCTCGATCGAGTTGAAGCTTGGCCGGTCGAGTTGAGGAACTCGACCGGTTGGTCGAGTAGATGGTCGAGCTGGTCTTCAAGATGGCTTCCTCCTTCTTCCTTTGCGTATCCAGTTGAGCTGCGTCCATGTGCCAAGTCCTCCTTGCTCCTCACGTCCCATATGCTCCAGAATGCTCCAAAAGACCTATTTCAAAGGACCAAACATGCATATGTATGCAAATGCAACCTAAAACTACTATGAATGCATAAGAAGAGAAAAGGAACAAGATATGATGCTAATGGATGCTAAAACTATGCAAAAGATGCATAAAAGATGTACTAAAACTATGCAAAATGCAAATACATCAAAGTGTCAAAAAGAAAAGAAAAGTTCCCTAAGTGTTTAGAAAATCCCAAACCGCTAGATGTTACCTCAAAATCCCAAGGTTTGGGGGTTAGCCAGTGAGAATCAAACCTTGGAGGCTATAGGATCATTGCCCAAACTAATCCATCCAACCCCTTAGACCTCTATTGTCTAGAGCAAGAGATATTGGAGCTCTTAGTGGATCTTTTCCAGCGAATGCCATCACTTTCGTGTGGGGAGTCGCCTAAGGACTTACAAGCCAGGGGTAGTGGTCATGTAGCCTTAAGATCTATCCAAAAGAGAGAGAATCTAGATTAAGACCATAAGCTAGAAGGATTAAGCATATGAAACCTCTAATCTATCCCATCTCAAACCCCAATGGGTAACTACTCACTACACATGAATGTAAACACAAGCAAATGCAATAAAAGAGACATCATAAGAAAGAGGAGATGAAATTAAACAACTTTTATTGAAATAAGCAAGTGCAAATACAAGAGAGATTAATCCAGGATCTAAGATTCAAGAAGCAAGAGCTTCAAGAACACAAAGATGGATTAGATCTCTAAAAAGTAAAAGACAATAAATTAAAAGAAACTAAAACAAAATAATCTAAAGCTTGGTGGTTTTTTCGTGGCTTAGAGCCTTTAAATACAAGAGGATTAGGTTTAGGGTCAAAGGAAGTCAAGGGGGAAGCAACATTTTTCGGGTTTGACTTTGACTCCCCAGCTCGATCGAGTTGAAGCTTGGCCGGTCGAGTTGAGGAACTCGACCGGTTGGTCGAGTGGACGGTCGAGCTGGTCTTCAAGATGGCTTCTCCCTTCTTCCTTTGCGTATCCAGTTGAGCTGCTTCCATGTGCCAAGTCCCTCCATGCTCCTTCATGTCCCATATGCTCCAGAATGCTCCAAAAGACCTATTTCAAAGGACCAAACATGCATATGTATGCAAATGCAACCTAAAACTAACATGAATGCATAAGAAGAGAAAAGGAACAAGATATGATGCAAATGGAAGCTAAAACTATGCAAAAGATGCATAAAAGATGTGCTAAAACTATGTAAAATGCAAGTACATCAATATCCAACTTCATTCAGCGAAACAATGAGACATTCGCAGAGGCTTGGGAGAGGTTCAAAGGCTACACAAGTCAGTGCCCACACCATGGATTCAACAATGAATCACTACTCTCCACTCTTTATAGAGGATGCTTGCCTAGGTATAGGGAGATGCTAGACACAGCTAGCAATGGGAACTTCCTCAACCAGGATGTAGATGATGGCTGGCAACTTGTGGAGAACATAGCTAACTCAAATGGAAGCTATGGAGAAGAGTATGATCGCACCAACCGGAGCTCGACCCACCACTCGATCGAGTCAGACGAAAAGTTGAGAAAAGATGTTAAGGCATTGAATGAGAAGTTGGATAAGCTGATCCTAGCTCAGTCCACAATGAAGAAAGTCAACTTTGTGTCTGCTGAGGAGATGGAACCAGTCCAAGAAGGGGAGGATACACAATTTGCTGAGGTGTGCTACATGAGCAATGGGCAAGGAGGTTACAACAAAGGATACTATAATTACAAGTCCAACCCTGCCATGTCATACCGCAACACTGATGTTGCTAACCCTCAGGACCAAGTATATCCTCAACAACAAGCAGCTCGATCGAGTCAGGTGCCACAACATGGGTATGGTCAAAAGAACAATTACCAAGGACCACAAGGCACTTTCCCTGGACAACAAATGAATATCCCACCAGGCTTCCCCCACCAACCGCCCCAGCCTGCACCTTCACAAGAGAATGAGCTCAAAGGCAATGCTAAAGCAACTACTTCAAGGGCAAGCTGATGGGGTAGTGGACACAAGCAAGAAGCTAGCTGAAATAAACTCTAAGATCGAGAACCTCAACACAAGGGTTTACTCTCTGGAGAATCATGCTTCTTCTGTTGCTGCTGCTACAAAGCAAGGACAACTACCTGGTAAAGCTATTCAGAACCCCAAGGAACAGTGCAAGGTCATCTTCACTCAAGAAGGACTTGTTGAAGAAGAGGATCAAGAAAGGGTCATTGAAGATTTTTGTTTACTGCTGAATGATGAAGAGATTGTTGCTGCTGAGGCTCCTGGAGTCCAGATTGATCAACCAGAAGTGCATGCACCTACTGTGGCCATTCACACTTCACCAGTTGAGCTCGCACGACAAGCTCGATCGGCAGCTCGATCGAGTCCAACTCTAGCTCGATCGAGTCCGACCTCTTCTGTCCGAAGCCTGTTTTGCTTGATCCTTATCAACCGGTTGCCGCTTCCTCGTCTCGCCTACTTAGTCAAGGTCACAAGGAAGTGATTCACAAGTTCAGAAGAGATCTCAGTGGGATTGGAATTGAGTTGCCTCCTATGGATAGCATGAGTGAGGCATTTGATCAAATGCAAATGGTCAAGGATGTTCTAGCCAACAGTGATAAAGTTTCAGAGGTCCTACAAGAGTCTACTCATCAGTTCAACCTGCTTACTTCACCCACCTTCCTACCAAAGGTCAAGGATCAAGGGAAATTCACTCTCCCTTGCACACTTGGGCATCTTGAGATTGACAATGCCTTAGTGGATTCTGGAGCAAGCATCAATCTGATCTCTCTCTCCATGGCAGAGAAGCTAGGCATTGCTGGAGCCTTGCAGCGCCCTACTACTTCAATCATGTTTGGAGATGCAACTTCTAAGTCTCCTCTTGGAGTGTTCAAGAACTATCACTTGAAAATTGGAGAATGCATCATCCAAACTGATCTCACTGTGATGGAAATGGAAGAAGAGAAGGATTTGCCTCTGTTATTGGGAACCCCTTTCCTTAGTACAGTTGGCGCTTCAATAGACTTTCACAAGCAAGAAGTGATCCTTCACAAGGTGAATAGTTTGGTGTCATATCGCTTGCAGCCTAGAGGTTCAGACTTTTGTGCCACAATTGACAGTACCAATCTCAGTTCTAAGAGTCATGGAGCTACAAAGGTTGTGAAGGAAAGGGTTGACAAGGAACCAAGAGTTGGGAAGGATAAGGATGAGAGAGGACCAAGGATTGAGAAGCCACGTCTTGAGAGGGCTAGAGTTGAGAAACCACGATCTGATAGGCCAAGAGCTGAAGACTTGTTCAAGCCCCTTGTGTGCTTGATGAAGAGAGCCTTCAAGCTTTGTTTGATGAGCCACTAGGAAGGGCTCTAAAAGAAGGGGAGGATGCAGCCTCTAAGGCAAGACCAGGAGATAAAAGAAAGGATCCACCAGCTCAGGCCCCTTCAGTCAAGCCATCTCAGCTCACAATGACTTTGTTCCCCACCAAGTTTGAAAATGGGAGATTG
>CACVBM020001748.1:0-21229 GCA_902728155.2 Microthlaspi erraticum | reverse complement strand
TCATGATTTGCAGTCTCTATATATAGAGAAATTACAAGTATTTTCGTCCTAGTTAATAGCCTAACATGCAGAGCTTCTTGGAAAATGAATTACAACTCTAAACTGCATGTAGGAGAGAGAAATATGTCTTCATTATTGCAGTCTCTTGCTGAGGACGAAACTTGACCTTCCTTGATGTCTTTTGGGCTGAATCAAACTTCATGGGCTTCTCTGATGGATCAAGATTGTAGAATGAGTCGGTTTGTAGCTTAATTCATTATGGCCTGGTCAGAATCCTTCATTGAATGCACACATGTCCGAATCAAGTAAACCGGAAATGACCCGTCTTGTAAATTGAATAACTCCTTCGGTTGAACTCCGTTTGAACTGATTCTTGTTCGAGGTGTTCTGTAATTGAGCTGAGCATATTCTCCAGCCGGTTTCATGTGTGTAATCGTCGTGGTTGTGAAGATAAGATTCGAACAGTGAACACACGTCCTTCCTTGTTTCTGCCCATAATCATATCATTCTCCCTTTCTTGAAAAAGATTTGCCCTCAAATCTTGCCCTTATTTGAATATAACCTAAAAGAAGATGAATAGATGAGAAGGATGATAAAGAACGAAAACCAAACTCCAGAGTGGCTCTGATACCAAATGATGTGATCTTCCCAAGGATGGGGCACTCTAGAGTTGAGGTTGGATAGATTTGGCTAGAAGTCGTGATGATGGAAGGAGTGGAATGGTTGAATGGTTTGATTCAGAGATTGCGGCAAGATCTCTAAAACACCAACCTGAAGACTCGCTAGATATTACACACCAGGAGTGAACAGGGCTCGCTATAGACTCATTGGATATTACACACCAAGAGTGAATAGGGTTCTCCATAGATTTGACACCATAGAGAAGTGATCCAAGAGTTTGAAACGGGTTTGATAATAAAAACTTGGATAATTTTATTCATGATTTGCAGTCTCTATATATAGAGAAATTACAAGTATTTTCGTCCTAGTTAATAGCCTAACATGCAGAGCTTCTTGGAAAATGAATTACAACTCTAAACTGCATGTAGGAGAGAGAAATATGTCTTCATTATTGCAGTCTCTTGCTGAGGACGAAACTTGACCTTCCTTGATGTCTTTTGGGCTGAATCAAACTTCATGGGCTTCTCTGATGGATCAAGATTGTAGAATGAGTCGGTTTGTAGCTTAATTCATTATGGCCTGGTCAGAATCCTTCATTGAATGCACACATGTCCGAATCAAGTAAACCGGAAATGACCCGTCTTGTAAATTGAATAACTCCTTCGGTTGAACTCCGTTTGAACTGATTCTTGTTCGAGGTGTTCTGTAATTGAGCTGAGCATATTCTCCAGCCGGTTTCATGTGTGTAATCGTCGTGGTTGTGAAGATAAGATTCGAACAGTGAACACACGTCCTTCCTTGTTTCTGCCCATAATCATATCATTCTCCCTTTCTTGAAAAAGATTTGCCCTCAAATCTTGCCCTTATTTGAATATAACCTAAAAGAAGATGAATAGATGAGAAGGATGATAAAGAACGAAAACCAAACTCCAGAGTGGCTCTGATACCAAATGATGTGATCTTCCCAAGGATGGGGCACTCTAGAGTTGAGGTTGGATAGATTTGGCTAGAAGCCGTGATGATGGAAGGAGTGGAATGGTTGAATGGTTTGATTCAGAGATTGCGGCAAGATCTCTAAAACACCAACCTGAAGACTCGCTAGATATTACACACCAGGAGTGAACAGGGCTCGCTATAGACTCATTGGATATTACACACCAAGAGTGAATAGGGTTCTCCATAGATTTGACACCATAGAGAAGTGATCCAAGAGTTTGAAACGGGTTTGATAATAAAAACTTGGATAATTTTATTCATGATTTGCAGTCTCTATATATAGAGAAATTACAAGTATTTTCGTCCTAGTTAATAGCCTACATGCAGAGCTTCTTGGAAAATGAATTACAACTCTAAACTGCATGTAGGAGAGAGAAATATGTCTTCATTATTGCAGTCTCTTGCTGAGGACGAAACTTGACCTTCCTTGATGTCTTTTGGGCTGAATCAAACTTCATGGGCTTCTCTGATGGATCAAGATTGTAGAATGAGTCGGTTTGTAGCTTAATTCATTATGGCCTGGTCAGAATCCTTCATTGAATGCACACATGTCCGAATCAAGTAAACCGGAAATGACCCGTCTTGTAAATTGAATAACTCCTTCGGTTGAACTCCGTTTGAACTGATTCTTGTTCGAGGTGTTCTGTAATTGAGCTGAGCATATTCTCCAGCCGGTTTCATGTGTGTAATCGTCGTGGTTGTGAAGATAAGATTCGAACAGTGAACACACGTCCTTCCTTGTTTCTGCCCATAATCATATCATTCTCCCTTTCTTGAAAAAGATTTGCCCTCAAATCTTGCCCTTATTTGAATATAACCTAAAAGAAGATGAATAGATGAGAAGGATGATAAAGAACGAAAACCAAACTCCAGAGTGGCTCTGATACCAAATGATGTGATCTTCCCAAGGATGGGGCACTCTAGAGTTGAGGTTGGATAGATTTGGCTAGAAGCCGTGATGATGGAAGGAGTGGAATGGTTGAATGGTTTGATTCAGAGATTGCGGAAAGATCTCTAAAACACCAACCTGAAGACTCGCTAGATATTACACACCAGGAGTGAACAGGGCTCGCTATAGACTCATTGGATATTACACACCAAGAGTGAATAGGGTTCTCCATAGATTTGACACCATAGAGAAGTGATCCAAGAGTTTGAAACGGGTTTGATAATAAAAACTTGGATAATTTTATTCATGATTTGCAGTCTCTATATATAGAGAAATTACAAGTATTTTCGTCCTAGTTAATAGCCTAACATGCAGAGCTTCTTGGAAAATGAATTACAACTCTAAACTGCATGTAGGAGAGAGAAATATGTCTTCATTATTGCAGTCTCTTGCTGAGGACGAAACTTGACCTTCCTTGATGTCTTTTGGGCTGAATCAAACTTCATGGGCTTCTCTGATGGATCAAGATTGTAGAATGAGTCGGTTTGTAGCTTAATTCATTATGGCCTGGTCAGAATCCTTCATTGAATGCACACATGTCCGAATCAAGTAAACCGGAAATGACCCGTCTTGTAAATTGAATAACTCCTTCGGTTGAACTCCGTTTGAACTGATTCTTGTTCGAGGTGTTCTGTAATTGAGCTGAGCATATTCTCCAGCCGGTTTCATGTGTGTAATCGTCGTGGTTGTGAAGATAAGATTCGAACAGTGAACACACGTCCTTCCTTGTTTCTGCCCATAATCATATCATTCTCCCTTTCTTGAAAAAGATTTGCCCTCAAATCTTGCCCTTATTTGAATATAACCTAAAAGAAGATGAATAGATGAGAAGGATGATAAAGAACGAAAACCAAACTCCAGAGTGGCTCTGATACCAAATGATGTGATCTTCCCAAGGATGGGGCACTCTAGAGTTGAGGTTGGATAGATTTGGCTAGAAGCCGTGATGATGGAAGGAGTGGAATGGTTGAATGGTTTGATTCAGAGATTGCGGAAAGATCTCTAAAACACCAACCTGAAGACTCGCTAGATATTACACACCAGGAGTGAACAGGGCTCGCTATAGACTCATTGGATATTACACACCAAGAGTGAATAGGGTTCTCCATAGATTTGACACCATAGAGAAGTGATCCAAGAGTTTGAAACGGGTTTGATAATAAAAACTTGGATAATTTTATTCATGATTTGCAGTCTCTATATATAGAGAAATTACAAGTATTTTCGTCCTAGTTAATAGCCTAACATGCAGAGCTTCTTGGAAAATGAATTACAACTCTAAACTGCATGTAGGAGAGAGAAATATGTCTTCATTATTGCAGTCTCTTGCTGAGGACGAAACTTGACCTTCCTTGATGTCTTTTGGGCTGAATCAAACTTCATGGGCTTCTCTGATGGATCAAGATTGTAGAATGAGTCGGTTTGTAGCTTAATTCATTATGGCCTGGTCAGAATCCTTCATTGAATGCACACATGTCCGAATCAAGTAAACCGGAAATGACCCGTCTTGTAAATTGAATAACTCCTTCGGTTGAACTCCGTTTGAACTGATTCTTGTTCGAGGTGTTCTGTAATTGAGCTGAGCATATTCTCCAGCCGGTTTCATGTGTGTAATCGTCGTGGTTGTGAAGATAAGATTCGAACAGTGAACACACGTCCTTCCTTGTTTCTGCCCATAATCATATCATTCTCCCTTTCTTGAAAAAGATTTGCCCTCAAATCTTGCCCTTATTTGAATATAACCTAAAAGAAGATGAATAGATGAGAAGGATGATAAAGAACGAAAACCAAACTCCAGAGTGGCTCTGATACCAAATGATGTGATCTTCCCAAGGATGGGGCACTCTAGAGTTGAGGTTGGATAGATTTGGCTAGAAGCCGTGATGATGGAAGGAGTGGAATGGTTGAATGGTTTGATTCAGAGATTGCGGAAAGATCTCTAAAACACCAACCTGAAGACTCGCTAGATATTACACACCAGGAGTGAACAGGGCTCGCTATAGACTCATTGGATATTACACACCAAGAGTGAATAGGGTTCTCCATAGATTTGACACCATAGAGAAGTGATCCAAGAGTTTGAAACGGGTTTGATAATAAAAACTTGGATAATTTTATTCATGATTTGCAGTCTCTATATATAGAGAAATTACAAGTATTTTCGTCCTAGTTAATAGCCTAACATGCAGAGCTTCTTGGAAAATGAATTACAACTCTAAACTGCATGTAGGAGAGAGAAATATGTCTTCATTATTGCAGTCTCTTGCTGAGGACGAAACTTGACCTTCCTTGATGTCTTTTGGGCTGAATCAAACTTCATGGGCTTCTCTGATGGATCAAGATTGTAGAATGAGTCGGTTTGTAGCTTAATTCATTATGGCCTGGTCAGAATCCTTCATTGAATGCACACATGTCCGAATCAAGTAAACCGGAAATGACCCGTCTTGTAAATTGAATAACTCCTTCGGTTGAACTCCGTTTGAACTGATTCTTGTTCGAGGTGTTCTGTAATTGAGCTGAGCATATTCTCCAGCCGGTTTCATGTGTGTAATCGTCGTGGTTGTGAAGATAAGATTCGAACAGTGAACACACGTCCTTCCTTGTTTCTGCCCATAATCATATCATTCTCCCTTTCTTGAAAAAGATTTGCCCTCAAATCTTGCCCTTATTTGAATATAACCTAAAAGAAGATGAATAGATGAGAAGGATGATAAAGAACGAAAACCAAACTCCAGAGTGGCTCTGATACCAAATGATGTGATCTTCCCAAGGATGGGGCACTCTAGAGTTGAGGTTGGATAGATTTGGCTAGAAGCCGTGATGATGGAAGGAGTGGAATGGTTGAATGGTTTGATTCAGAGATTGCGGAAAGATCTCTAAAACACCAACCTGAAGACTCGCTAGATATTACACACCAGGAGTGAACAGGGCTCGCTATAGACTCATTGGATATTACACACCAAGAGTGAATAGGGTTCTCCATAGATTTGACACCATAGAGAAGTGATCCAAGAGTTTGAAACGGGTTTGATAATAAAAACTTGGATAATTTTATTCATGATTTGCAGTCTCTATATATAGAGAAATTACAAGTATTTTCGTCCTAGTTAATAGCCTAACATGCAGAGCTTCTTGGAAAATGAATTACAACTCTAAACTGCATGTAGGAGAGAGAAATATGTCTTCATTATTGCAGTCTCTTGCTGAGGACGAAACTTGACCTTCCTTGATGTCTTTTGGGCTGAATCAAACTTCATGGGCTTCTCTGATGGATCAAGATTGTAGAATGAGTCGGTTTGTAGCTTAATTCATTATGGCCTGGTCAGAATCCTTCATTGAATGCACACATGTCCGAATCAAGTAAACCGGAAATGACCCGTCTTGTAAATTGAATAACTCCTTCGGTTGAACTCCGTTTGAACTGATTCTTGTTCGAGGTGTTCTGTAATTGAGCTGAGCATATTCTCCAGCCGGTTTCATGTGTGTAATCGTCGTGGTTGTGAAGATAAGATTCGAACAGTGAACACACGTCCTTCCTTGTTTCTGCCCATAATCATATCATTCTCCCTTTCTTGAAAAAGATTTGCCCTCAAATCTTGCCCTTATTTGAATATAACCTAAAAGAAGATGAATAGATGAGAAGGATGATAAAGAACGAAAACCAAACTCCAGAGTGGCTCTGATACCAAATGATGTGATCTTCCCAAGGATGGGGCACTCTAGAGTTGAGGTTGGATAGATTTGGCTAGAAGCCGTGATGATGGAAGGAGTGGAATGGTTGAATGGTTTGATTCAGAGATTGCGGAAAGATCTCTAAAACACCAACCTGAAGACTCGCTAGATATTACACACCAGGAGTGAACAGGGCTCGCTATAGACTCATTGGATATTACACACCAAGAGTGAATAGGGTTCTCCATAGATTTGACACCATAGAGAAGTGATCCAAGAGTTTGAAACGGGTTTGATAATAAAAACTTGGATAATTTTATTCATGATTTGCAGTCTCTATATATAGAGAAATTACAAGTATTTTCGTCCTAGTTAATAGCCTAACATGCAGAGCTTCTTGGAAAATGAATTACAACTCTAAACTGCATGTAGGAGAGAGAAATATGTCTTCATTATTGCAGTCTCTTGCTGAGGACGAAACTTGACCTTCCTTGATGTCTTTTGGGCTGAATCAAACTTCATGGGCTTCTCTGATGGATCAAGATTGTAGAATGAGTCGGTTTGTAGCTTAATTCATTATGGCCTGGTCAGAATCCTTCATTGAATGCACACATGTCCGAATCAAGTAAACCGGAAATGACCCGTCTTGTAAATTGAATAACTCCTTCGGTTGAACTCCGTTTGAACTGATTCTTGTTCGAGGTGTTCTGTAATTGAGCTGAGCATATTCTCCAGCCGGTTTCATGTGTGTAATCGTCGTGGTTGTGAAGATAAGATTCGAACAGTGAACACACGTCCTTCCTTGTTTCTGCCCATAATCATATCATTCTCCCTTTCTTGAAAAAGATTTGCCCTCAAATCTTGCCCTTATTTGAATATAACCTAAAAGAAGATGAATAGATGAGAAGGATGATAAAGAACGAAAACCAAACTCCAGAGTGGCTCTGATACCAAATGATGTGATCTTCCCAAGGATGGGGCACTCTAGAGTTGAGGTTGGATAGATTTGGCTAGAAGCCGTGATGATGGAAGGAGTGGAATGGTTGAATGGTTTGATTCAGAGATTGCGGAAAGATCTCTAAAACACCAACCTGAAGACTCGCTAGATATTACACACCAGGAGTGAACAGGGCTCGCTATAGACTCATTGGATATTACACACCAAGAGTGAATAGGGTTCTCCATAGATTTGACACCATAGAGAAGTGATCCAAGAGTTTGAAACGGGTTTGATAATAAAAACTTGGATAATTTTATTCATGATTTGCAGTCTCTATATATAGAGAAATTACAAGTATTTTCGTCCTAGTTAATAGCCTAACATGCAGAGCTTCTTGGAAAATGAATTACAACTCTAAACTGCATGTAGGAGAGAGAAATATGTCTTCATTATTGCAGTCTCTTGCTGAGGACGAAACTTGACCTTCCTTGATGTCTTTTGGGCTGAATCAAACTTCATGGGCTTCTCTGATGGATCAAGATTGTAGAATGAGTCGGTTTGTAGCTTAATTCATTATGGCCTGGTCAGAATCCTTCATTGAATGCACACATGTCCGAATCAAGTAAACCGGAAATGACCCGTCTTGTAAATTGAATAACTCCTTCGGTTGAACTCCGTTTGAACTGATTCTTGTTCGAGGTGTTCTGTAATTGAGCTGAGCATATTCTCCAGCCGGTTTCATGTGTGTAATCGTCGTGGTTGTGAAGATAAGATTCGAACAGTGAACACACGTCCTTCCTTGTTTCTGCCCATAATCATATCATTCTCCCTTTCTTGAAAAAGATTTGCCCTCAAATCTTGCCCTTATTTGAATATAACCTAAAAGAAGATGAATAGATGAGAAGGATGATAAAGAACGAAAACCAAACTCCAGAGTGGCTCTGATACCAAATGATGTGATCTTCCCAAGGATGGGGCACTCTAGAGTTGAGGTTGGATAGATTTGGCTAGAAGCCGTGATGATGGAAGGAGTGGAATGGTTGAATGGTTTGATTCAGAGATTGCGGAAAGATCTCTAAAACACCAACCTGAAGACTCGCTAGATATTACACACCAGGAGTGAACAGGGCTCGCTATAGACTCATTGGATATTACACACCAAGAGTGAATAGGGTTCTCCATAGATTTGACACCATAGAGAAGTGATCCAAGAGTTTGAAACGGGTTTGATAATAAAAACTTGGATAATTTTATTCATGATTTGCAGTCTCTATATATAGAGAAATTACAAGTATTTTCGTCCTAGTTAATAGCCTAACATGCAGAGCTTCTTGGAAAATGAATTACAACTCTAAACTGCATGTAGGAGAGAGAAATATGTCTTCATTATTGCAGTCTCTTGCTGAGGACGAAACTTGACCTTCCTTGATGTCTTTTGGGCTGAATCAAACTTCATGGGCTTCTCTGATGGATCAAGATTGTAGAATGAGTCGGTTTGTAGCTTAATTCATTATGGCCTGGTCAGAATCCTTCATTGAATGCACACATGTCCGAATCAAGTAAACCGGAAATGACCCGTCTTGTAAATTGAATAACTCCTTCGGTTGAACTCCGTTTGAACTGATTCTTGTTCGAGGTGTTCTGTAATTGAGCTGAGCATATTCTCCAGCCGGTTTCATGTGTGTAATCGTCGTGGTTGTGAAGATAAGATTCGAACAGTGAACACACGTCCTTCCTTGTTTCTGCCCATAATCATATCATTCTCCCTTTCTTGAAAAAGATTTGCCCTCAAATCTTGCCCTTATTTGAATATAACCTAAAAGAAGATGAATAGATGAGAAGGATGATAAAGAACGAAAACCAAACTCCAGAGTGGCTCTGATACCAAATGATGCGATCTTCCCAAGGATGGGGCACTCTAGAGTTGAGGTTGGATAGATTTGGCTAGAAGTCGTGATGATGGAAGGAGTGGAATGGTTGAATGGTTTGATTCAGAGATTGCGGAAAGATCTCTAAAACACCAACCTGAAGACTCGCTAGATATTACACACCAGGAGTGAACAGGGCTCGCTATAGACTCATTGGATATTACACACCAAGAGTGAATAGGGTTCTCCATAGATTTGACACCATAGAGAAGTGATCCAAGAGTTTGAAACGGGTTTGATAATAAAAACTTGGATAATTTTATTCATGATTTGCAGTCTCTATATATAGAGAAATTACAAGTATTTTCGTCCTAGTTAATAGCCTAACATGCAGAGCTTCTTGGAAAATGAATTACAACTCTAAACTGCATGTAGGAGAGAGAAATATGTCTTCATTATTGCAGTCTCTTGCTGAGGACGAAACTTGACCTTCCTTGATGTCTTTTGGGCTGAATCAAACTTCATGGGCTTCTCTGATGGATCAAGATTGTAGAATGAGTCGGTTTGTAGCTTAATTCATTATGGCCTGGTCAGAATCCTTCATTGAATGCACACATGTCCGAATCAAGTAAACCGGAAATGACCCGTCTTGTAAATTGAATAACTCCTTCGGTTGAACTCCGTTTGAACTGATTCTTGTTCGAGGTGTTCTGTAATTGAGCTGAGCATATTCTCCAGCCGGTTTCATGTGTGTAATCGTCGTGGTTGTGAAGATAAGATTCGAACAGTGAACACACGTCCTTCCTTGTTTCTGCCCATAATCATATCATTCTCCCTTTCTTGAAAAAGATTTGCCCTCAAATCTTGCCCTTATTTGAATATAACCTAAAAGAAGATGAATAGATGAGAAGGATGATAAAGAACGAAAACCAAACTCCAGAGTGGCTCTGATACCAAATGATGTGATCTTCCCAAGGATGGGGCACTCTAGAGTTGAGGTTGGATAGATTTGGCTAGAAGCCGTGATGATGGAAGGAGTGGAATGGTTGAATGGTTTGATTCAGAGATTGCGGAAAGATCTCTAAAACACCAACCTGAAGACTCGCTAGATATTACACACCAGGAGTGAACAGGGCTCGCTATAGACTCATTGGATATTACACACCAAGAGTGAATAGGGTTCTCCATAGATTTGACACCATAGAGAAGTGATCCAAGAGTTTGAAACGGGTTTGATAATAAAAACTTGGATAATTTTATTCATGATTTGCAGTCTCTATATATAGAGAAATTACAAGTATTTTCGTCCTAGTTAATAGCCTAACATGCAGAGCTTCTTGGAAAATGAATTACAACTCTAAACTGCATGTAGGAGAGAGAAATATGTCTTCATTATTGCAGTCTCTTGCTGAGGACGAAACTTGACCTTCCTTGATGTCTTTTGGGCTGAATCAAACTTCATGGGCTTCTCTGATGGATCAAGATTGTAGAATGAGTCGGTTTGTAGCTTAATTCATTATGGCCTGGTCAGAATCCTTCATTGAATGCACACATGTCCGAATCAAGTAAACCGGAAATGACCCGTCTTGTAAATTGAATAACTCCTTCGGTTCAACTCCGTTTGAACTGATTCTTGTTCGAGGTGTTCTGTAATTGAGCTGAGCATATTCTCCAGCCGGTTTCATGTGTGTAATCGTCGTGGTTGTGAAGATAAGATTCGAACAGTGAACACACGTCCTTCCTTGTTTCTGCCCATAATCATATCATTCTCCCTTTCTTGAAAAAGATTTGCCCTCAAATCTTGCCCTTATTTGAATATAACCTAAAAGAAGATGAATAGATGAGAAGGATGATAAAGAACGAAAACCAAACTCCAGAGTGGCTCTGATACCAAATGATGTGATCTTCCCAAGGATGGGGCACTCTAGAGTTGAGGTTGGATAGATTTGGCTAGAAGTCGTGATGATGGAAGGAGTGGAATGGTTGAATGGTTTGATTCAGAGATTGCGGAAAGATCTCTAAAACACCAACCTGAAGACTCGCTAGATATTACACACCAGGAGTGAACAGGGCTCGCTATAGACTCATTGGATATTACACACCAAGAGTGAATAGGGTTCTCCATAGATTTGACACCATAGAGAAGTGATCCAAGAGTTTGAAACGGGTTTGATAATAAAAACTTGGATAATTTTATTCATGATTTGCAGTCTCTATATATAGAGAAATTACAAGTATTTTCGTCCTAGTTAATAGCCTAACATGCAGAGCTTCTTGGAAAATGAATTACAACTCTAAACTGCATGTAGGAGAGAGAAATATGTCTTCATTATTGCAGTCTCTTGCTGAGGACGAAACTTGACCTTCCTTGATGTCTTTTGGGCTGAATCAAACTTCATGGGCTTCTCTGATGGATCAAGATTGTAGAATGAGTCGGTTTGTAGCTTAATTCATTATGGCCTGGTCAGAATCCTTCATTGAATGCACACATGTCCGAATCAAGTAAACCGGAAATGACCCGTCTTGTAAATTGAATAACTCCTTCGGTTGAACTCCGTTTGAACTGATTCTTGTTCGAGGTGTTCTGTAATTGAGCTGAGCATATTCTCCAGCCGGTTTCATGTGTGTAATCGTCGTGGTTGTGAAGATAAGATTCGAACAGTGAACACACGTCCTTCCTTGTTTCTGCCCATAATCATATCATTCTCCCTTTCTTGAAAAAGATTTGCCCTCAAATCTTGCCCTTATTTGAATATAACCTAAAAGAAGATGAATAGATGAGAAGGATGATAAAGAACGAAAACCAAACTCCAGAGTGGCTCTGATACCAAATGATGTGATCTTCCCAAGGATGGGGCACTCTAGAGTTGAGGTTGGATAGATTTGGCTAGAAGCCGTGATGATGGAAGGAGTGGAATGGTTGAATGGTTTGATTCAGAGACTTGCGGAAAGATCTCTAAAACACCAACCTGAAGACTCGCTAGATATTACACACCAGGAGTGAACAGGGCTCGCTATAGACTCATTGGATATTACACACCAAGAGTGAATAGGGTTCTCCATAGATTTGACACCATAGAGAAGTGATCCAAGAGTTTGAAACGGGTTTGATAATAAAAACTTGGATAATTTTATTCATGATTTGCAGTCTCTATATATAGAGAAATTACAAGTATTTTCGTCCTAGTTAATAGCCTAACATGCAGAGCTTCTTGGAAAATGAATTACAACTCTAAACTGCATGTAGGAGAGAGAAATATGTCTTCATTATTGCAGTCTCTTGCTGAGGACGAAACTTGACCTTCCTTGATGTCTTTTGGGCTGAATCAAACTTCATGGGCTTCTCTGATGGATCAAGATTGTAGAATGAGTCGGTTTGTAGCTTAATTCATTATGGCCTGGTCAGAATCCTTCATTGAATGCACACATGTCCGAATCAAGTAAACCGGAAATGACCCGTCTTGTAAATTGAATAACTCCTTCGGTTGAACTCCGTTTGAACTGATTCTTGTTCGAGGTGTTCTGTAATTGAGCTGAGCATATTCTCCAGCCGGTTTCATGTGTGTAATCGTCGTGGTTGTGAAGATAAGATTCGAACAGTGAACACACGTCCTTCCTTGTTTCTGCCCATAATCATATCATTCTCCCTTTCTTGAAAAAGATTTGCCCTCAAATCTTGCCCTTATTTGAATATAACCTAAAAGAAGATGAATAGATGAGAAGGATGATAAAGAACGAAAACCAAACTCCAGAGTGGCTCTGATACCAAATGATGTGATCTTCCCAAGGATGGGGCACTCTAGAGTTGAGGTTGGATAGATTTGGCTAGAAGCCGTGATGATGGAAGGAGTGGAATGGTTGAATGGTTTGATTCAGAGATGCGGAAAGATCTCTAAAACACCAACCTGAAGACTCGCTAGATATTACACACCAGGAGTGAACAGGGCTCGCTATAGACTCATTGGATATTACACACCAAGAGTGAATAGGGTTCTCCATAGATTTGACACCATAGAGAAGTGATCCAAGAGTTTGAAACGGGTTTGATAATAAAAACTTGGATAATTTTATTCATGATTTGCAGTCTCTATATATAGAGAAATTACAAGTATTTTCGTCCTAGTTAATAGCCTTACATGCAGAGCTTCTTGGAAAATGAATTACAACTCTAAACTCCATGTAGGAGAGAGAAATATGTCTTCATTATTGCAGTCTCTTGCTGAGGACGAAACTTGACCTTCCTTGATGTCTTTTGGGCTGAATCAAACTTCATGGGCTTCTCTGATGGATCAAGATTGTAGAATGAGTCGGTTTGTAGCTTAATTCATTATGGCCTGGTCAGAATCCTTCATTGAATGCACACATGTCCGAATCAAGTAAACCGGAAATGACCCGTCTTGTAAATTGAATAACTCCTTCGGTTGAACTCCGTTTGAACTGATTCTTGTTCGAGGTGTTCTGTAATTGAGCTGAGCATATTCTCCAGCCGGTTTCATGTGTGTAATCGTCGTGGTTGTGAAGATAAGATTCGAACAGTGAACACACGTCCTTCCTTGTTTCTGCCCATAATCATATCATTCTCCCTTTCTTGAAAAAGATTTGCCCTCAAATCTTGCCCTTATTTGAATATAACCTAAAAGAAGATGAATAGATGAGAAGGATGATAAAGAACGAAAACCAAACTCCAGAGTGGCTCTGATACCAAATGATGTGATCTTCCCAAGGATGGGGCACTCTAGAGTTGAGGTTGGATAGATTTGGCTAGAAGTCGTGATGATGGAAGGAGTGGAATGGTTGAATGGTTTGATTCAGAGATTGCGGCAAGATCTCTAAAACACCAACCTGAAGACTCGCTAGATATTACACACCAGGAGTGAACAGGGCTCGCTATAGACTCATTGGATATTACACACCAAGAGTGAATAGGGTTCTCCATAGATTTGACACCATAGAGAAGTGATCCAAGAGTTTGAAACGGGTTTGATAATAAAAACTTGGATAATTTTATTCATGATTTGCAGTCTCTATATATAGAGAAATTACAAGTATTTTCGTCCTAGTTAATAGCCTAACATGCAGAGCTTCTTGGAAAATGAATTACAACTCTAAACTCATGTAGGAGAGAGAAATATGTCTTCATTATTGCAGTCTCTTGCTGAGGACGAAACTTGACCTTCCTTGATGTCTTTTGGGCTGAATCAAACTTCATGGGCTTCTCTGATGGATCAAGATTGTAGAATGAGTCGGTTTGTAGCTTAATTCATTATGGCCTGGTCAGAATCCTTCATTGAATGCACACATGTCCGAATCAAGTAAACCGGAAATGACCCGTCTTGTAAATTGAATAACTCCTTCGGTTGAACTCCGTTTGAACTGATTCTTGTTCGAGGTGTTCTGTAATTGAGCTGAGCATATTCTCCAGCCGGTTTCATGTGTGTAATCGTCGTGGTTGTGAAGATAAGATTCGAACAGTGAACACACGTCCTTCCTTGTTTCTGCCCATAATCATATCATTCTCCCTTTCTTGAAAAAGATTTGCCCTCAAATCTTGCCCTTATTTGAATATAACCTAAAAGAAGATGAATAGATGAGAAGGATGATAAAGAACGAAAACCAAACTCCAGAGTGGCTCTGATACCAAATGATGTGATCTTCCCAAGGATGGGGCACTCTAGAGTTGAGGTTGGATAGATTTGGCTAGAAGCCGTGATGATGGAAGGAGTGGAATGGTTGAATGGTTTGATTCAGAGATTGCGGCAAGATCTCTAAAACACCAACCTGAAGACTCGCTAGATATTACACACCAGGAGTGAACAGGGCTCGCTATAGACTCATTGGATATTACACACCAAGAGTGAATAGGGTTCTCCATAGATTTGACACCATAGAGAAGTGATCCAAGAGTTTGAAACGGGTTTGATAATAAAAACTTGGATAATTTTATTCATGATTTGCAGTCTCTATATATAGAGAAATTACAAGTATTTTCGTCCTAGTTAATAGCCTAACATGCAGAGCTTCTTGGAAAATGAATTACAACTCTAAACTGCATGTAGGAGAGAGAAATATGTCTTCATTATTGCAGTCTCTTGCTGAGGACGAAACTTGACCTTCCTTGATGTCTTTTGGGCTGAATCAAACTTCATGGGCTTCTCTGATGGATCAAGATTGTAGAATGAGTCGGTTTGTAGCTTAATTCATTATGGCCTGGTCAGAATCCTTCATTGAATGCACACATGTCCGAATCAAGTAAACCGGAAATGACCCGTCTTGTAAATTGAATAACTCCTTCGGTTGAACTCCGTTTGAACTGATTCTTGTTCGAGGTGTTCTGTAATTGAGCTGAGCATATTCTCCAGCCGGTTTCATGTGTGTAATCGTCGTGGTTGTGAAGATAAGATTCGAACAGTGAACACACGTCCTTCCTTGTTTCTGCCCATAATCATATCATTCTCCCTTTCTTGAAAAAGATTTGCCCTCAAATCTTGCCCTTATTTGAATATAACCTAAAAGAAGATGAATAGATGAGAAGGATGATAAAGAACGAAAACCAAACTCCAGAGTGGCTCTGATACCAAATGATGTGATCTTCCCAAGGATGGGGCACTCTAGAGTTGAGGTTGGATAGATTTGGCTAGAAGCCGTGATGATGGAAGGAGTGGAATGGTTGAATGGTTTGATTCAGAGATTGCGGAAAGATCTCTAAAACACCAACCTGAAGACTCGCTAGATATTACACACCAGGAGTGAACAGGGCTCGCTATAGACTCATTGGATATTACACACCAAGAGTGAATAGGGTTCTCCATAGATTTGACACCATAGAGAAGTGATCCAAGAGTTTGAAACGGGTTTGATAATAAAAACTTGGATAATTTTATTCATGATTTGCAGTCTCTATATATAGAGAAATTACAAGTATTTTCGTCCTAGTTAATAGCCTAACATGCAGAGCTTCTTGGAAAATGAATTACAACTCTAAACTGCATGTAGGAGAGAGAAATATGTCTTCATTATTGCAGTCTCTTGCTGAGGACGAAACTTGACCTTCCTTGATGTCTTTTGGGCTGAATCAAACTTCATGGGCTTCTCTGATGGATCAAGATTGTAGAATGAGTCGGTTTGTAGCTTAATTCATTATGGCCTGGTCAGAATCCTTCATTGAATGCACACATGTCCGAATCAAGTAAACCGGAAATGACCCGTCTTGTAAATTGAATAACTCCTTCGGTTGAACTCCGTTTGAACTGATTCTTGTTCGAGGTGTTCTGTAATTGAGCTGAGCATATTCTCCAGCCGGTTTCATGTGTGTAATCGTCGTGGTTGTGAAGATAAGATTCGAACAGTGAACACACGTCCTTCCTTGTTTCTGCCCATAATCATATCATTCTCCCTTTCTTGAAAAAGATTTGCCCTCAAATCTTGCCCTTATTTGAATATAACCTAAAAGAAGATGAATAGATGAGAAGGATGATAAAGAACGAAAACCAAACTCCAGAGTGGCTCTGATACCAAATGATGTGATCTTCCCAAGGATGGGGCACTCTAGAGTTGAGGTTGGATAGATTTGGCTAGAAGCCGTGATGATGGAAGGAGTGGAATGGTTGAATGGTTTGATTCAGAGATTGCGGAAAGATCTCTAAAACACCAACCTGAAGACTCGCTAGATATTACACACCAGGAGTGAACAGGGCTCGCTATAGACTCATTGGATATTACACACCAAGAGTGAATAGGGTTCTCCATAGATTTGACACCATAGAGAAGTGATCCAAGAGTTTGAAACGGGTTTGATAATAAAAACTTGGATAATTTTATTCATGATTTGCAGTCTCTATATATAGAGAAATTACAAGTATTTTCGTCCTAGTTAATAGCCTTACATGCAGAGCTTCTTGGAAAATGAATTACAACTCTAAACTCCATGTAGGAGAGAGAAATATGTCTTCATTATTGCAGTCTCTTGCTGAGGACGAAACTTGACCTTCCTTGATGTCTTTTTGGCTGAATCAAACTTCATGGGCTTCTCTGATGGATCAAGATTGTAGAATGAGTCGGTTTGTAGCTTAATTCATTATGGCCTGGTCAGAATCCTTCATTGAATGCACACATGTCCGAATCAAGTAAACCGGAAATGACCCGTCTTGTAAATTGAATAACTCCTTCGGTTGAACTCCGTTTGAACTGATTCTTGTTCGAGGTGTTCTGTAATTGAGCTGAGCATATTCTCCAGCCGGTTTCATGTGTGTAATCGTCGTGGTTGTGAAGATAAGATTCGAACAGTGAACACACGACCTTCCTTGTTTCTGCCCATAATCATATCATTCTCCCTTTCTTGAAAAAGATTTGCCCTCAAATCTTGCCCTTATTTGAATATAACCTAAAAGAAGATGAATAGATGAGAAGGATGATAAAGAACGAAAACCAAACTCCAGAGTGGCTCTGATACCAAATGATGTGATCTTCCCAAGGATGGGGCACTCTAGAGTTGAGGTTGGATAGATTTGGCTAGAAGTCGTGATGATGGAAGGAGTGGAATGGTTGAATGGTTTGATTCACAGATTGCGGCAAGATCTCTAAAACACCAACCTGAAGACTCGCTAGATATTACACACCAGGAGTGAACAGGGCTCGCTATAGACTCATTGGATATTACACACCAAGAGTGAATAGGGTTCTCCATAGATTTGACACCATAGAGAAGTGATCCAAGAGTTTGAAACGGGTTTGATAATAAAAACTTGGATAATTTTATTCATGATTTGCAGTCTCTATATATAGAGAAATTACAAGTATTTTCGTCCTAGTTAATAGCCTTACATGCAGAGCTTCTTGGAAAATGAATTACAACTCTAAACTCCATGTAGGAGAGAGAAATATGTCTTCATTATTGCAGTCTCTTGCTGAGGACGAAACTTGACCTTCCTTGATGTCTTTTGGGCTGAATCAAACTTCATGGGCTTCTCTGATGGATCAAGATTGTAGAATGAGTCGGTTTGTAGCTTAATTCATTATGGCCTGGTCAGAATCCTTCATTGAATGCACACATGTCCGAATCAAGTAAACCGGAAATGACCCGTCTTGTAAATTGAATAACTCCTTCGGTTGAATTCCGTTTGAACTGATTCTTGTTCGAGGTGTTCTGTAATTGAGCTGAGCATATTCTCCAGCCGGTTTCATGTGTGTAATCGTCGTGGTTGTGAAGATAAGATTGGAACAGTGAACACACTACCTTCCTTGTTTCTGCCCATAATCATATCATTCTCCCTTTCTTGAAAACGATTTGCCCTCAAATCTTGCCCTTATTTGAATATAACCTACAAGAAGATGAATAGATGAGAAGGATGATAAAGAACGAAAACCAAACTCCAGAGTGGCTCTGATACCAAATGGTGTGATCTTCCCAAGGATGGGGCACTCTAGAGTTGAGGTTGGATAGATTTGGCTAGAAGTCGTGATGATGGAAGGAGTGGAATGGTTGAATGGTTTGATTCACAGATTGCGGCAAGATCTCTAAAACACCAACCTGAAGACTCGCTAGATATTACACACCAGGAGTGAACAGGGCTCGCTATAGACTCATTGGATATTACACACCAAGAGTGAATAGGGTTCTCCATAGATTTGACACCATAGAGAAGTGATCCAAGAGTTTGAAACGGGTTTGATAATAAAAACTTGGATAATTTTATTCATGATTTGCAGTCTCTATATATAGAGAAATTACAAGTATTTTCGTCCTAGTTAATAGCCTTACATGCAGAGCTTCTTGGAAAATGAATTACAACTCTAAACTCCATGTAGGAGTGAGAAATATGTCTTCATTATTGCAGTCTCTTGCTGAGGACGAAACTTGACCTTCCTTGATGTCTTTTTGGCTGAATCAAACTTCATGGGCTTCTCTGATGGATCAAGATTGTAGAATGAGTCGGTTTGTAGCTTAATTCATTATGGCCTGGTCAGAATCCTTCATTGAATGCACACATGTCCGAATCAAGTAAACCGGAAATGACCCGTCTTGTAAATTGAATAACTCCTTCGGTTGAACTCCGTTTGAACTGATTCTTGTTCGAGGTGTTCTGTAATTGAGCTGAGCATATTCTCCAGCCGGTTTCATGTGTGTAATCGTCGTGGTTGTGAAGATAAGATTCGAACAGTGAACACACGACCTTCCTTGTTTCTACCCATAATCATATCATTCTCCCTTTCATGAAAACGATTTGCCCTCAAATCTTGCCCTTATTTGAATATAACCTAAAAGAAGATGAATAGATGAGAAGGATGATAAAGAACGAAAACCAAACTCCAGAGTGGCTCTGATACCAAATGGTGTGATCTTCCCAAGGATGGGGCACTCTAGAGTTGAGGTTGGATAGATTTGGCTAGAAGTCGTGATGATGGAAGGAGTGGAATGGTTGAATGGTTTGATTCACTGATTGCGGCAAGATCTCTAAAACACCAACCTGAAGACTCGCTAGATATTACACACCAGGAGTGAACAGGGCTCGCTATAGACTCATTGGATATTACACACCAAGAGTGAATAGGGTTCTCCATAGATTTGACACCATAGAGAAGTGATCCAAGAGTTTGAAACGGGTTTGATAATAAAAACTTGGATAATTTTATTCATGATTTGCAGTCTCTATATATAGAGAAATTACAAGTATTTTCGTCCTAGTTAATAGCCTTACATGCAGAGCTTCTTGGAAAATGAATTACAACTCTAAACTCCATGTAGGAGAGAGAAATATGTCTTCAATATTGCAGTCTCTTGCTGAGGACGTAACTTGACCTTCCTTGATGTCTTTTTGGCTGAATCAAACTTCATGGGCTTCTCTGATGGATCAAGATTGTAGAATGAGTCGGTTTGTAGCTTAATTCATTATGGCCTGGTCAGAATCCTTCATTGAATGCACACATGTCCGAATCAAGTAAACCGGATATGACCCGTCTTGTAAATTGAATAACTCCTTCGGTTGAATTCCGTTTGAACTGATTCTTGTTCGAGGTGTTCTGTAATTGAGCTGAGCATATTCTCCAGCCGGTTTCATGTGTGTAATCGTCGTGGTTGTGAAGATAAGATTCGAACAGTGAACACACGACCTTCCTTGTTTCTACCCATAATCATATCATTCTCCCTTTCTTGAAAACGATTTGCCCTCAAATCTTGCCCTTATTTGAATATAACCTAAAAGAAGATGAATAGATGAGAAGGATGATAAAGAACGAAAACCAAACTCCAGAGTGGCTCTGATACCAAATGGTGTGATCTTCCCTAGGATGGGGCACTCTAGAGTTGAGGTTGGATAGATTTGGCTAGAAGTCGTGATGATGGAAGGAGTGGAATGGTTGAATGGTTTGATTCAGACTGCGGGAAAGATCTCTAAAACACCCACCTGAAGACTCGCTAGATATTACACACCAGGAGTGAACAGGGCTCGCTATAGACTCATTGGATATTACACACCAAGAGTGAATAGGGTTCTCCATAGATTTGACACCATAGAGAAGTGATCCAAGAGTTTGAAACGGGTTTGATAATAAAAACTTGGATAATTTTATTCATGATTTGCAGTGTCTATATATAGAGAAATTGTAAGTATTTTCGTCCTAGTTAATAGCCTTACATGCAGAGCTTCTTGGAAAATGAATTACAACTCTAAACTCCATGTAGGAGAGAGAAATATGTCTTCATTATTGCAGTCTCTTGCTGAGGACGAAACTTGACCTTCCTTGATGTCTTTTGGGCTGAATAAAACTTCATGGGCTTCTATGATGAATCAAGATTGTAGAATGAGTCGGTTTGTAGCTTAATTCATTATGGCCTGGTCAGAATCCTTCATTGAATGCACACATGTCCGAATCAAGTAAACCGGAAATGATCCGTCTTGTAAATTGAATAACTCCTTCGGTTGAACTCCGTTTGAACTGATTCTTGTTCGAGGTGTTCTGTAATTGAGCTGAGCATATTCTCCAGCCGGTTTCATGTGTGTAATGGTCGTGGTTGTGAAGATAAGATTCGAACAGTGAACACACGTCCTTCCTTGTTTCTGCCCATAATCATATCATTCTCCCTTTCTTGAAAAAGATTTGCACTCAAATCTTGCCCTTATTTGAATATAACCTAAAAGAAGATGAATAGATGAGAAGGATGATAAAGAACGAAAACCAAACTCCAGA
>CACVBM020001747.1:0-21346 GCA_902728155.2 Microthlaspi erraticum | reverse complement strand
AATGTGGAGTCACAGAGGTACATTTCGGACTCCTTACCTCTTCCGGTTCCCAAATTTGGTCCATTTGATGTTCCTCCCTTGGATTGAGACCGTTTCAGTCATGTTTGTCCTCATAGTCATGTGTAGAAGCTATTAATCCATGTTTGGGTAAGTATGGAACCATCTAGTTCATCTTATACACTACAAGTGAGTTTCCACAATGTGGAGTCACAGAGGTACATTTCGGACTCCTTACCTCTTCCGGTTCCCAAATTTGGTCCATTTGATGTTCCTCCCTTGGATTGAGACCGTTTCACTCATGTTTGTCCTCATAGTCATGTGTAGAAGCTATTAATCCATGTTTGGGTAAGTATGGAACCATCTAGTTCATCTTATACACTACAAGTGAGTTTCCACAATGTGGAGTCACAGAGGTACATTTCGGACTCCTTACCTCTTCCGGTTCCCAAATTTGGTCCATTTGATGTTCCTCCCTTGGATTGAGACCGTTTCAGTCATGTTTGTCCTCATAGTCATGTGTAGAAGCTATTAATCCATGTTTGGGTAAGTATGGAACCATCTAGTTCATCTTATACACTACAAGTGAGTTTCCACAATGTGGAGTCACAGAGGTACATTTCGGACTCCTTACCTCTTCCGGTTCCCAAATTAGGTCCATTTGATGTTCCTCCCTTGGATTGAGACCGTTTCACTCATGTTTGTCCTCATAGTCATGTGTAGAAGCTATTAATCCATGTTTGGGTAAGTATGGTCCATCTAGTTCATCTTATACACTACAAGTGAGTTTCCACAATGTGGAGTCACAGAGGTACATTTCGGACTCCTTACCTCTTCCGGTTCCCAAATTTGGTCCATTTGATGTTCCTCCTTTGGATTGAGACCGTTTCACTCATGTTTGTCCTCATAGTCATGTGTAGAAGCTATTAATCCATGTTTGGGTAAGTATGGAACCATCTAGTTCATCTTATACACTACAAGTGAGTTTCCACAATGTGGAGTCACAGAGGTACATTTCGGACTCCTTACCTCTTCCGGTTCCCAAATTTGGTCCATTTGATGTTCCTCCCTTGGATTGAGACCGTTTCAGTCATGTTTGTCCTCATAGTCATGTGTAGAAGCTATTAATCCATGTTTGGGTAAGTATGGTCCATCTAGTTCATCTTATACACTACAAGTGAGTTTCCACAATGTGGAGTCACAGAGGTACATTTCGGACTCCTTACCTCTTCCGGTTCCCAAATTTGGTCCATTTGATGTTCCTCCCTTGGATTGAGACCGTTTCTCATGTTTGTCCTCATAGTCATGTGTAGAAGCTATTAATCCATGTTTGGGTAAGTATGGAACCATCTAGTTCATCTTATACACTACAAGTGAGTTTCCACAATGTGGAGTCACAGAGGTACATTTCGGACTCCTTACCTCTTCCGGTTCCCAAATTTGGTCCATTTGATGTTCCTCCCTTGGATTGAGACCGTTTCAGTCATGTTTGTCCTCATAGTCATGTGTAGAAGCTATTAATCCATGTTTGGGTAAGTATGGTCCATCTAGTTCATCTTATACACTACAAGTGAGTTTCCACAATGTGGAGTCACAGAGGTACATTTCGGACTCCTTACCTCTTCCGGTTCCCAAATTTGGTCCATTTGATGTTCCTCCCTTGGATTGAGACCGTTTCAGTCATGTTTGTCCTCATAGTCATGTGTAGAAGCTATTAATCCATGTTTGGGTAAGTATGGAACATCTAGTTCATCTTATACACTACAAGTGAGTTTCCACAATGTGGAGTCACAGAGGTACATTTCGGACTCCTTACCTCTTCCGGTTCCCAAATTTGGTCCATTTGATGTTCCTCCCTTGGATTGAGACCGTTTCACTCATGTTTGTCCTCATAGTCATGTGTAGAAGCTATTAATCCATGTTTGGGTAAGTATGGAACATCTAGTTCATCTTATACACTACAAGTGAGTTTCCACAATGTGGAGTCACAGAGGTACATTTCGGACTCCTTACCTCTTCCGGTTCCCAAATTTGGTCCATTTGATGTTCCTCCCTTGGATTGAGACCGTTTCACTCATAGTCATGTGTCTATTAATCCATGTTTGGGTAAGTATGGAACCATCTAGTTCATCTTATACACTACAAGTGAGTTTCCTCAATCTGGAGTCACAGAGGTACATTTCGGACTCCTTACCTCTTCCGGTTCCCAAATTTGGTCCATTTGATGTTCCTCCCTTGGATTGAGACCGTTTCAGTCATGTTTGTCCTCATAGTCATGTGTAGAAGCTATTAATCCATGTTTGGGTAAGTATGGAACATCTAGTTCATCTTATACACTACAAGTGAGTTTCCTCAATCTGGAGTCACAGAGGTACATTTCGGACTCCTTACCTCTTCCGGTTCCCAAATTTGGTCCATTTGATGTTTGTCCTCATAGTCATGTGTAGAAGCTATTAATCCATGTTTGGGTAAGTATGGTCCATCTAGTTCATCTTATACACTACAAGTGAGTTTCCTCAATGTGGAGTCACAGAGGTACATTTCGGACTCCTTACCTCTTCCGGTTCCCAAATTGGTCCATTTGATGTTCCTCCCTTGGATTGAGACCGTTTCAGTCATGTTTGTCCTCATAGTCATGTGTAGAAGCTATTAATCCATGTTTGGGTAAGTATGGAACATCTAGTTCATCTTATACACTACAAGTGAGTTTCCTCAATCTGGAGTCACAGAGGTACATTTCGGACTCCTTACCTCTTCCGGTTCCCAAATTTGGTCCATTTGATGTTCCTCCCTTGGATTGAGACCGTTTCAGTCATGTTTGTCCTCATAGTCATGTGTAGAAGCTATTAATCCATGTTTGGGTAAGTATGGAACCATCTAGTTCATCTTATACACTACAAGTGAGTTTCCTCAATCTGGAGTCACAGAGGTACATTTCGGACTCCTTACCTCTTCCGGTTCCCAAATTTGGTCCATTTGATGTTCCTCCCTTGGATTGAGACCGTTTCAGTCATGTTTGTCCTCATAGTCATGTGTAGAAGCTATTAATCCATGTTTGGGTAAGTATGGAACCATCTAGTTCATCTTATACACTACAAGTGAGTTTCCACAATGTGGAGTCACAGAGGTACATTTCGGACTCCTTACCTCTTCCGGTTCCCAAATTTGGTCCATTTGATGTTCCTCCCTTGGATTGAGACCGTTTCAGTCATGTTTGTCCTCATAGTCATGTGTAGAAGCTATTAATCCATGTTTGGGTAAGTATGGAATCTAGTTCATCTTATACACTACAAGTGAGTTTCCACAATGTGGAGTCACAGAGGTACATTTCGGACTCCTTACCTCTTCCGGTTCCCAAATTTGGTCCATTTGATGTTCCTCCCTTGGATTGAGACCGTTTCAGTCATGTTTGTCCTCATAGTCATGTGTAGAAGCTATTAATCCATGTTTGGGTAAGTATGGAACCATCTAGTTCATCTTATACACTACAAGTGAGTTTCCACAATGTGGAGTCACAGAGGTACATTTCGGACTCCTTACCTCTTCCGGTTCCCAAATTTGGTCCATTTGATGTTCCTCCCTTGGATTGAGACCGTTTCAGTCATGTTTGTCCTCATAGTCATGTGTAGAAGCTATTAATCCATGTTTGGGTAAGTATGGAACATCTAGTTCATCTTATACACTACAAGTGAGTTTCCACAATGTGGAGTCACAGAGGTACATTTCGGACTCCTTACCTCTTCCGGTTCCCAAATTTGGTCCATTTGATGTTCCTCCCTTGGATTGAGACCGTTTCAGTCATGTTTGTCCTCATAGTCATGTGTAGAAGCTATTAATCCATGTTTGGGTAAGTATGGAACCATCTAGTTCATCTTATACACTACAAGTGAGTTTCCTCAATCTGGAGTCACAGAGGTACATTTCGGACTCCTTACCTCTTCCGGTTCCCAAATTTGGTCCATTTGATGTTCCTCCCTTGGATTGAGACCGTTTCAGTCATGTTTGTCCTCATAGTCATGTGTAGAAGCTATTAATCCATGTTTGGGTAAGTATGGAACCATCTAGTTCATCTTATACACTACAAGTGAGTTTCCTCAATCTGGAGTCACAGAGGTACATTTCGGACTCCTTACCTCTTCCGGTTCCCAAATTTGGTCCATTTGATGTTCCTCCCTTGGATTGAGACCGTTTCAGTCATGTTTGTCCTCATAGTCATGTGTAGAAGCTATTAATCCATGTTTGGGTAAGTATGGAACCATCTAGTTCATCTTATACACTACAAGTGAGTTTCCTCAATCTGGAGTCACAGAGGTACATTTCGGACTCCTTACCTCTTCCGGTTCCCAAATTTGGTCCATTTGATGTTCCTCCCTTGGATTGAGACCGTTTCAGTCATGTTTGTCCTCATAGTCATGTGTAGAAGCTATTAATCCATGTTTGGGTAAGTATGGAATCCATCTAGTTCATCTTATACACTACAAGTGAGTTTCCACAATCTGGAGTCACAGAGGTACATTTCGGACTCCTTACCTCTTCCGGTTCCCAAATTTGGTCCATTTGATGTTCCTCCCTTGGATTGAGACCGTTTCAGTCATGTTTGTCCTCATAGTCATGTGTAGAAGCTATTAATCCATGTTTGGGTAAGTATGGAACCATCTAGTTCATCTTATACACTACAAGTGAGTTTCCTCAATCTGGAGTCACAGAGGTACATTTCGGACTCCTTACCTCTTCCGGTTCCCAAATTTGGTCCATTTGATGTTCCTCCCTTGGATTGAGACCGTTTCAGTCATGTTTGTCCTCATAGTCATGTGTAGAAGCTATTAATCCATGTTTGGGTAAGTATGGAACCATCTAGTTCATCTTATACACTACAAGTGAGTTTCCACAATGTGGAGTCACAGAGGTACATTTCGGACTCCTTACCTCTTCCGGTTCCCAAATTTGGTCCATTTGATGTTCCTCCCTTGGATTGAGACCGTTTCTCATGTTTGTCCTCATAGTCATGTGTAGAAGCTATTAATCCATGTTTGGGTAAGTATGGAACCATCTAGTTCATCTTATACACTACAAGTGAGTTTCCACAATGTGGAGTCACAGAGGTACATTTCGGACTCCTTACCTCTTCCGGTTCCCAAATTTGGTCCATTTGATGTTCCTCCCTTGGATTGAGACCGTTTCAGTCATGTTTGTCCTCATAGTCATGTGTAGAAGCTATTAATCCATGTTTGGGTAAGTATGGAACCATCTAGTTCATCTTATACACTACAAGTGAGTTTCCTCAATCTGGAGTCACAGAGGTACATTTCGGACTCCTTACCTCTTCCGGTTCCCAAATTTGGTCCATTTGATGTTCCTCCCTTGGATTGAGACCGTTTCAGTCATGTTTGTCCTCATAGTCATGTGTAGAAGCTATTAATCCATGTTTGGGTAAGTATGGAACATCTAGTTCATCTTATACACTACAAGTGAGTTTCCTCAATCTGGAGTCACAGAGGTACATTTCGGACTCCTTACCTCTTCCGGTTCCCAAATTTGGTCCATTTGATGTTCCTCCCTTGGATTGAGACCGTTTCAGTCATGTTTGTCCTCATAGTCATGTGTAGAAGCTATTAATCCATGTTTGGGTAAGTATGGAACCATCTAGTTCATCTTATACACTACAAGTGAGTTTCCTCAATCTGGAGTCACAGAGGTACATTTCGGACTCCTTACCTCTTCCGGTTCCCAAATTGGTCCATTTGATGTTCCTCCCTTGGATTGAGACCGTTTCAGTCATGTTTGTCCTCATAGTCATGTGTAGAAGCTATTAATCCATGTTTGGGTAAGTATGGAACCATCTAGTTCATCTTATACACTACAAGTGAGTTTCCTCAATGTGGAGTCACAGAGGTACATTTCGGACTCCTTACCTCTTCCGGTTCCCAAATTTGGTCCATTTGATGTTCCTCCCTTGGATTGAGACCGTTTCAGTCATGTTTGTCCTCATAGTCATGTGTAGAAGCTATTAATCCATGTTTGGGTAAGTATGGAACCATCTAGTTCATCTTATACACTACAAGTGAGTTTCCTCAATGTGGAGTCACAGAGGTACATTTCGGACTCCTTACCTCTTCCGGTTCCCAAATTTGGTCCATTTGATGTTCCTCCCTTGGATTGAGACCGTTTCAGTCATGTTTGTCCTCATAGTCATGTGTAGAAGCTATTAATCCATGTTTGGGTAAGTATGGAACCATCTAGTTCATCTTATACACTACAAGTGAGTTTCCTCAATCTGGAGTCACAGAGGTACATTTCGGACTCCTTACCTCTTCCGGTTCCCAAATTTGGTCCATTTGATGTTCCTCCCTTGGATTGAGACCGTTTCAGTCATGTTTGTCCTCATAGTCATGTGTAGAAGCTATTAATCCATGTTTGGGTAAGTATGGAACCATCTAGTTCATCTTATACACTACAAGTGAGTTTCCACAATGTGGAGTCACAGAGGTACATTTCGGACTCCTTACCTCTTCCGGTTCCCAAATTTGGTCCATTTGATGTTCCTCCCTTGGATTGAGACCGTTTCAGTCATGTTTGTCCTCATAGTCATGTGTAGAAGCTATTAATCCATGTTTGGGTAAGTATGGAACCATCTAGTTCATCTTATACACTACAAGTGAGTTTCCTCAATCTGGAGTCACAGAGGTACATTTCGGACTCCTTACCTCTTCCGGTTCCCAAATTTGGTCCATTTGATGTTCCTCCCTTGGATTGAGACCGTTTCTCATGTTTGTCCTCATAGTCATGTGTAGAAGCTATTAATCCATGTTTGGGTAAGTATGGAACCATCTAGTTCATCTTATACACTACAAGTGAGTTTCCACAATGTGGAGTCACAGAGGTACATTTCGGACTCCTTACCTCTTCCGGTTCCCAAATTTGGTCCATTTGATGTTCCTCCCTTGGATTGAGACCGTTTCAGTCATGTTTGTCCTCATAGTCATGTGTAGAAGCTATTAATCCATGTTTGGGTAAGTATGGAACCATCTAGTTCATCTTATACACTACAAGTGAGTTTCCACAATGTGGAGTCACAGAGGTACATTTCGGACTCCTTACCTCTTCCGGTTCCCAAATTTGGTCCATTTGATGTTCCTCCCTTGGATTGAGACCGTTTCAGTCATGTTTGTCCTCATAGTCATGTGTAGAAGCTATTAATCCATGTTTGGGTAAGTATGGAACCATCTAGTTCATCTTATACACTACAAGTGAGTTTCCACAATCTGGAGTCACAGAGGTACATTTCGGACTCCTTACCTCTTCCGGTTCCCAAATTTGGTCCATTTGATGTTCCTCCCTTGGATTGAGACCGTTTCAGTCATGTTTGTCCTCATAGTCATGTGTAGAAGCTATTAATCCATGTTTGGGTAAGTATGGAACATCTAGTTCATCTTATACACTACAAGTGAGTTTCCTCAATCTGGAGTCACAGAGGTACATTTCGGACTCCTTACCTCTTCCGGTTCCCAAATTTGGTCCATTTGATGTTCCTCCCTTGGATTGAGACCGTTTCAGTCATGTTTGTCCTCATAGTCATGTGTAGAAGCTATTAATCCATGTTTGGGTAAGTATGGAACATCTAGTTCATCTTATACACTACAAGTGAGTTTCCTCAATCTGGAGTCACAGAGGTACATTTCGGACTCCTTACCTCTTCCGGTTCCCAAATTAGGTCCATTTGATGTTCCTCCCTTGGATTGAGACCGTTTCAGTCATGTTTGTCCTCATAGTCATGTGTAGAAGCTATTAATCCATGTTTGGGTAAGTATGGAACATCTAGTTCATCTTATACACTACAAGTGAGTTTCCTCAATCTGGAGTCACAGAGGTACATTTCGGACTCCTTACCTCTTCCGGTTCCCAAATTTGGTCCATTTGATGTTCCTCCCTTGGATTGAGACCGTTTCAGTCATGTTTGTCCTCATAGTCATGTGTAGAAGCTATTAATCCATGTTTGGGTAAGTATGGAACCATCTAGTTCATCTTATACACTACAAGTGAGTTTCCTCAATCTGGAGTCACAGAGGTACATTTCGGACTCCTTACCTCTTCCGGTTCCCAAATTTGGTCCATTTGATGTTCCTCCCTTGGATTGAGACCGTTTCAGTCATGTTTGTCCTCATAGTCATGTGTAGAAGCTATTAATCCATGTTTGGGTAAGTATGGAACCATCTAGTTCATCTTATACACTACAAGTGAGTTTCCTCAATCTGGAGTCACAGAGGTACATTTCGGACTCCTTACCTCTTCCGGTTCCCAAATTTGGTCCATTTGATGTTCCTCCCTTGGATTGAGACCGTTTCAGTCATGTTTGTCCTCATAGTCATGTGTAGAAGCTATTAATCCATGTTTGGGTAAGTATGGAACCATCTAGTTCATCTTATACACTACAAGTGAGTTTCCACAATGTGGAGTCACAGAGGTACATTTCGGACTCCTTACCTCTTCCGGTTCCCAAATTTGGTCCATTTGATGTTCCTCCCTTGGATTGAGACCGTTTCAGTCATGTTTGTCCTCATAGTCATGTGTAGAAGCTATTAATCCATGTTTGGGTAAGTATGGAACCATCTAGTTCATCTTATACACTACAAGTGAGTTTCCACAATGTGGAGTCACAGAGGTACATTTCGGACTCCTTACCTCTTCCGGTTCCCAAATTTGGTCCATTTGATGTTCCTCCCTTGGATTGAGACCGTTTCAGTCATGTTTGTCCTCATAGTCATGTGTAGAAGCTATTAATCCATGTTTGGGTAAGTATGGTCCATCTAGTTCATCTTATACACTACAAGTGAGTTTCCTCAATCTGGAGTCACAGAGGTACATTTCGGACTCCTTACCTCTTCCGGTTCCCAAATTTGGTCCATTTGATGTTCCTCCCTTGGATTGAGACCGTTTCAGTCATGTTTGTCCTCATAGTCATGTGTAGAAGCTATTAATCCATGTTTGGGTAAGTATGGAACCATCTAGTTCATCTTATACACTACAAGTGAGTTTCCACAATGTGGAGTCACAGAGGTACATTTCGGACTCCTTACCTCTTCCGGTTCCCAAATTTGGTCCATTTGATGTTCCTCCCTTGGATTGAGACCGTTTCAGTCATGTTTGTCCTCATAGTCATGTGTAGAAGCTATTAATCCATGTTTGGGTAAGTATGGAACCATCTAGTTCATCTTATACACTACAAGTGAGTTTCCACAATGTGGAGTCACAGAGGTACATTTCGGACTCCTTACCTCTTCCGGTTCCCAAATTTGGTCCATTTGATGTTCCTCCCTTGGATTGAGACCGTTTCTCATGTTTGTCCTCATAGTCATGTGTAGAAGCTATTAATCCATGTTTGGGTAAGTATGGAACCATCTAGTTCATCTTATACACTACAAGTGAGTTTCCTCAATCTGGAGTCACAGAGGTACATTTCGGACTCCTTACCTCTTCCGGTTCCCAAATTTGGTCCATTTGATGTTCCTCCCTTGGATTGAGACCGTTTCAGTCATGTTTGTCCTCATAGTCATGTGTAGAAGCTATTAATCCATGTTTGGGTAAGTATGGAACCATCTAGTTCATCTTATACACTACAAGTGAGTTTCCACAATCTGGAGTCACAGAGGTACATTTCGGACTCCTTACCTCTTCCGGTTCCCAAATTTGGTCCATTTGATGTTCCTCCCTTGGATTGAGACCGTTTCAGTCATGTTTGTCCTCATAGTCATGTGTAGAAGCTATTAATCCATGTTTGGGTAAGTATGGAACATCTAGTTCATCTTATACACTACAAGTGAGTTTCCTCAATCTGGAGTCACAGAGGTACATTTCGGACTCCTTACCTCTTCCGGTTCCCAAATTTGGTCCATTTGATGTTCCTCCCTTGGATTGAGACCGTTTCAGTCATGTTTGTCCTCATAGTCATGTGTAGAAGCTATTAATCCATGTTTGGGTAAGTATGGAACCATCTAGTTCATCTTATACACTACAAGTGAGTTTCCTCAATCTGGAGTCACAGAGGTACATTTCGGACTCCTTACCTCTTCCGGTTCCCAAATTTGGTCCATTTGATGTTCCTCCCTTGGATTGAGACCGTTTCAGTCATGTTTGTCCTCATAGTCATGTGTAGAAGCTATTAATCCATGTTTGGGTAAGTATGGAACATCTAGTTCATCTTATACACTACAAGTGAGTTTCCTCAATCTGGAGTCACAGAGGTACATTTCGGACTCCTTACCTCTTCCGGTTCCCAAATTTGGTCCATTTGATGTTCCTCCCTTGGATTGAGACCGTTTCAGTCATGTTTGTCCTCATAGTCATGTGTAGAAGCTATTAATCCATGTTTGGGTAAGTATGGAACCATCTAGTTCATCTTATACACTACAAGTGAGTTTCCTCAATCTGGAGTCACAGAGGTACATTTCGGACTCCTTACCTCTTCCGGTTCCCAAATTTGGTCCATTTGATGTTCCTCCCTTGGATTGAGACCGTTTCAGTCATGTTTGTCCTCATAGTCATGTGTAGAAGCTATTAATCCATGTTTGGGTAAGTATGGAACATCTAGTTCATCTTATACACTACAAGTGAGTTTCCTCAATCTGGAGTCACAGAGGTACATTTCGGACTCCTTACCTCTTCCGGTTCCCAAATTTGGTCCATTTGATGTTCCTCCCTTGGATTGAGACCGTTTCAGTCATGTTTGTCCTCATAGTCATGTGTAGAAGCTATTAATCCATGTTTGGGTAAGTATGGAACCATCTAGTTCATCTTATACACTACAAGTGAGTTTCCTCAATCTGGAGTCACAGAGGTACATTTCGGACTCCTTACCTCTTCCGGTTCCCAAATTTGGTCCATTTGATGTTCCTCCCTTGGATTGAGACCGTTTCAGTCATGTTTGTCCTCATAGTCATGTGTAGAAGCTATTAATCCATGTTTGGGTAAGTATGGAACCATCTAGTTCATCTTATACACTACAAGTGAGTTTCCACAATGTGGAGTCACAGAGGTACATTTCGGACTCCTTACCTCTTCCGGTTCCCAAATTTGGTCCATTTGATGTTCCTCCCTTGGATTGAGACCGTTTCAGTCATGTTTGTCCTCATAGTCATGTGTAGAAGCTATTAATCCATGTTTGGGTAAGTATGGAACCATCTAGTTCATCTTATACACTACAAGTGAGTTTCCACAATGTGGAGTCACAGAGGTACATTTCGGACTCCTTACCTCTTCCGGTTCCCAAATTTGGTCCATTTGATGTTCCTCCCTTGGATTGAGACCGTTTCAGTCATGTTTGTCCTCATAGTCATGTGTAGAAGCTATTAATCCATGTTTGGGTAAGTATGGAACCATCTAGTTCATCTTATACACTACAAGTGAGTTTCCACAATGTGGAGTCACAGAGGTACATTTCGGACTCCTTACCTCTTCCGGTTCCCAAATTTGGTCCATTTGATGTTCCTCCCTTGGATTGAGACCGTTTCAGTCATGTTTGTCCTCATAGTCATGTGTAGAAGCTATTAATCCATGTTTGGGTAAGTATGGAACATCTAGTTCATCTTATACACTACAAGTGAGTTTCCTCAATCTGGAGTCACAGAGGTACATTTCGGACTCCTTACCTCTTCCGGTTCCCAAATTTGGTCCATTTGATGTTCCTCCCTTGGATTGAGACCGTTTCAGTCATGTTTGTCCTCATAGTCATGTGTAGAAGCTATTAATCCATGTTTGGGTAAGTATGGAACCATCTAGTTCATCTTATACACTACAAGTGAGTTTCCTCAATCTGGAGTCACAGAGGTACATTTCGGACTCCTTACCTCTTCCGGTTCCCAAATTTGGTCCATTTGATGTTCCTCCCTTGGATTGAGACCGTTTCAGTCATGTTTGTCCTCATAGTCATGTGTAGAAGCTATTAATCCATGTTTGGGTAAGTATGGAACATCTAGTTCATCTTATACACTACAAGTGAGTTTCCTCAATCTGGAGTCACAGAGGTACATTTCGGACTCCTTACCTCTTCCGGTTCCCAAATTTGGTCCATTTGATGTTCCTCCCTTGGATTGAGACCGTTTCAGTCATGTTTGTCCTCATAGTCATGTGTAGAAGCTATTAATCCATGTTTGGGTAAGTATGGAACCATCTAGTTCATCTTATACACTACAAGTGAGTTTCCTCAATCTGGAGTCACAGAGGTACATTTCGGACTCCTTACCTCTTCCGGTTCCCAAATTTGGTCCATTTGATGTTCCTCCCTTGGATTGAGACCGTTTCAGTCATGTTTGTCCTCATAGTCATGTGTAGAAGCTATTAATCCATGTTTGGGTAAGTATGGAACCATCTAGTTCATCTTATACACTACAAGTGAGTTTCCTCAATGTGGAGTCACAGAGGTACATTTCGGACTCCTTACCTCTTCCGGTTCCCAAATTTGGTCCATTTGATGTTCCTCCCTTGGATTGAGACCGTTTCAGTCATGTTTGTCCTCATAGTCATGTGTAGAAGCTATTAATCCATGTTTGGGTAAGTATGGAACCATCTAGTTCATCTTATACACTACAAGTGAGTTTCCACAATGTGGAGTCACAGAGGTACATTTCGGACTCCTTACCTCTTCCGGTTCCCAAATTTGGTCCATTTGATGTTCCTCCCTTGGATTGAGACCGTTTCAGTCATGTTTGTCCTCATAGTCATGTGTAGAAGCTATTAATCCATGTTTGGGTAAGTATGGAACATCTAGTTCATCTTATACACTACAAGTGAGTTTCCACAATGTGGAGTCACAGAGGTACATTTCGGACTCCTTACCTCTTCCGGTTCCCAAATTTGGTCCATTTGATGTTCCTCCCTTGGATTGAGACCGTTTCAGTCATGTTTGTCCTCATAGTCATGTGTAGAAGCTATTAATCCATGTTTGGGTAAGTATGGAACCATCTAGTTCATCTTATACACTACAAGTGAGTTTCCACAATGTGGAGTCACAGAGGTACATTTCGGACTCCTTACCTCTTCCGGTTCCCAAATTTGGTCCATTTGATGTTCCTCCCTTGGATTGAGACCGTTTCAGTCATGTTTGTCCTCATAGTCATGTGTAGAAGCTATTAATCCATGTTTGGGTAAGTATGGAACCATCTAGTTCATCTTATACACTACAAGTGAGTTTCCACAATCTGGAGTCACAGAGGTACATTTCGGACTCCTTACCTCTTCCGGTTCCCAAATTTGGTCCATTTGATGTTCCTCCCTTGGATTGAGACCGTTTCAGTCATGTTTGTCCTCATAGTCATGTGTAGAAGCTATTAATCCATGTTTGGGTAAGTATGGAACCATCTAGTTCATCTTATACACTACAAGTGAGTTTCCTCAATCTGGAGTCACAGAGGTACATTTCGGACTCCTTACCTCTTCCGGTTCCCAAATTTGGTCCATTTGATGTTCCTCCCTTGGATTGAGACCGTTTCAGTCATGTTTGTCCTCATAGTCATGTGTAGAAGCTATTAATCCATGTTTGGGTAAGTATGGAACCATCTAGTTCATCTTATACACTACAAGTGAGTTTCCTCAATCTGGAGTCACAGAGGTACATTTCGGACTCCTTACCTCTTCCGGTTCCCAAATTTGGTCCATTTGATGTTCCTCCCTTGGATTGAGACCGTTTCAGTCATGTTTGTCCTCATAGTCATGTGTAGAAGCTATTAATCCATGTTTGGGTAAGTATGGAACCATCTAGTTCATCTTATACACTACAAGTGAGTTTCCTCAATCTGGAGTCACAGAGGTACATTTCGGACTCCTTACCTCTTCCGGTTCCCAAATTTGGTCCATTTGATGTTCCTCCCTTGGATTGAGACCGTTTCAGTCATGTTTGTCCTCATAGTCATGTGTAGAAGCTATTAATCCATGTTTGGGTAAGTATGGAACATCTAGTTCATCTTATACACTACAAGTGAGTTTCCTCAATCTGGAGTCACAGAGGTACATTTCGGACTCCTTACCTCTTCCGGTTCCCAAATTTGGTCCATTTGATGTTCCTCCCTTGGATTGAGACCGTTTCAGTCATGTTTGTCCTCATAGTCATGTGTAGAAGCTATTAATCCATGTTTGGGTAAGTATGGAACCATCTAGTTCATCTTATACACTACAAGTGAGTTTCCTCAATGTGGAGTCACAGAGGTACATTTCGGACTCCTTACCTCTTCCGGTTCCCAAATTTGGTCCATTTGATGTTCCTCCCTTGGATTGAGACCGTTTCAGTCATGTTTGTCCTCATAGTCATGTGTAGAAGCTATTAATCCATGTTTGGGTAAGTATGGAACCATCTAGTTCATCTTATACACTACAAGTGAGTTTCCACAATGTGGAGTCACAGAGGTACATTTCGGACTCCTTACCTCTTCCGGTTCCCAAATTTGGTCCATTTGATGTTCCTCCCTTGGATTGAGACCGTTTCAGTCATGTTTGTCCTCATAGTCATGTGTAGAAGCTATTAATCCATGTTTGGGTAAGTATGGAACCATCTAGTTCATCTTATACACTACAAGTGAGTTTCCACAATGTGGAGTCACAGAGGTACATTTCGGACTCCTTACCTCTTCCGGTTCCCAAATTTGGTCCATTTGATGTTCCTCCCTTGGATTGAGACCGTTTCAGTCATGTTTGTCCTCATAGTCATGTGTAGAACCTATTAATCCATGTTTGGGTAAGTATGGGTCCATCTAGTTCATCTTATACACTACAAGTGAGTTTCCACAATGTGGAGTCACAGAGGTACATTTCGGACTCCTTACCTCTTCCGGTTCCCAAATTAGGTCCATTTGATGTTCCTCCCTTGGATTGAGACCGTTTCACTCATGTTTGTCCTCATAGTCATGTGTAGAACCTATTAATCCATGTTTGGGTAAGTATGGGTCCATCTAGTTCATCTTATACACTACAAGTGAGTTTCCACAATGTGGAGTCACAGAGGTACATTTCGGACTCCTTACCTCTTCCGGTTCCCAAATTAGGTCCATTTGATGTTCCTCCCTTGGATTGAGACCGTTTCACTCATGTTTGTCCTCATAGTCATGTGTAGAACCTATTAATCCATGTTTGGGTAAGTATGGGTCCATCTAGTTCATCTTATACACTACAAGTGAGTTTCCACAATGTGGAGTCACAGAGGTACATTTCGGACTCCTTACCTCTTCCGGTTCCCAAATTAGGTCCATTTGATGTTCCTCCCTTGGATTGAGACCGTTTCACTCATGTTTGTCCTCATAGTCATGTGTAGAACCTATTAATCCATGTTTGGGTAAGTATGGGTCCATCTAGTTCATCTTATACACTACAAGTGAGTTTCCACAATGTGGAGTCACAGAGGTACATTTCGGACTCCTTACCTCTTCCGGTTCCCAAATTAGGTCCATTTGATGTTCCTCCCTTGGATTGAGACCGTTTCACTCATGTTTGTCCTCATAGTCATGTGTAGAACCTATTAATCCATGTTTGGGTAAGTATGGGTCCATCTAGTTCATCTTATACACTACAAGTGAGTTTCCACAATGTGGAGTCACAGAGGTACATTTCGGACTCCTTACCTCTTCCGGTTCCCAAATTAGGTCCATTTGATGTTCCTCCCTTGGATTGAGACCGTTTCACTCATGTTTGTCCTCATAGTCATGTGTAGAACCTATTAATCCATGTTGGGAGTAAGTATGGGTCCATCTAGTTCATCTTATACACTACAAGTGAGTTTCCACAATGTGGAGTCACAGAGGTACATTTCGGACTCCTTACCTCTTCCGGTTCCCAAATTAGGTCCATTTGATGTTCCTCCCTTGGATTGAGACCGTTTCACTCATGTTTGTCCTCATAGTCATGTGTAGAACCTATTAATCCATGTTTGGGTAAGTATGGGTCCATCTAGTTCATCTTATACACTACAAGTGAGTTTCCACAATGTGGAGTCACAGAGGTACATTTCGGACTCCTTACCTCTTCCGGTTCCCAAATTAGGTCCATTTGATGTTCCTCCCTTGGATTGAGACCGTTTCACTCATGTTTGTCCTCATAGTCATGTGTAGAACCTATTAATCCATGTTTGGGTAAGTATGGGTCCATCTAGTTCATCTTATACACTACAAGTGAGTTTCCACAATGTGGAGTCACAGAGGTACATTTCGGACTCCTTACCTCTTCCGGTTCCCAAATTAGGTCCATTTGATGTTCCTCCCTTGGATTGAGACCGTTTCACTCATGTTTGTCCTCATAGTCATGTGTAGAACCTATTAATCCATGTTTGGGTAAGTATGGGTCCATCTAGTTCATCTTATACACTACAAGTGAGTTTCCACAATGTGGAGTCACAGAGGTACATTTCGGACTCCTTACCTCTTCCGGTTCCCAAATTAGGTCCATTTGATGTTCCTCCCTTGGATTGAGACCGTTTCACTCATGTTTGTCCTCATAGTCATGTGTAGAACCTATTAATCCATGTTTGGGTAAGTATGGGTCCATCTAGTTCATCTTATACACTACAAGTGAGTTTCCACAATGTGGAGTCACAGAGGTACATTTCGGACTCCTTACCTCTTCCGGTTCCCAAATTAGGTCCATTTGATGTTCCTCCCTTGGATTGAGACCGTTTCACTCATGTTTGTCCTCATAGTCATGTGTAGAACCTATTAATCCATGTTTGGGTAAGTATGGGTCCATCTAGTTCATCTTATACACTACAAGTGAGTTTCCACAATGTGGAGTCACAGAGGTACATTTCGGACTCCTTACCTCTTCCGGTTCCCAAATTAGGTCCATTTGATGTTCCTCCCTTGGATTGAGACCGTTTCACTCATGTTTGTCCTCATAGTCATGTGTAGAACCTATTAATCCATGTTTGGGTAAGTATGGGTCCATCTAGTTCATCTTATACACTACAAGTGAGTTTCCACAATGTGGAGTCACAGAGGTACATTTCGGACTCCTTACCTCTTCCGGTTCCCAAATTTAGGTCCATTTGATGTTCCTCCCTTGGATTGAGACCGTTTCACTCATGTTTGTCCTCATAGTCATGTGTAGAAGCTATTAATCCATGTTTGGGTAAGTATGGGTCCATCTAGTTCATCTTATACACTACAAGTGAGTTTCCACAATGTGGAGTCACAGAGGTACATTTCGGACTCCTTACCTCTTCCGGTTCCCAAATTAGGTCCATTTGATGTTCCTCCCTTGGATTGAGACCGTTTCACTCATGTTTGTCCTCATAGTCATGTGTAGAACCTATTAATCCATGTTTGGGTAAGTATGGGTCCATCTAGTTCATCTTATACACTACAAGTGAGTTTCCACAATGTGGAGTCACAGAGGTACATTTCGGACTCCTTACCTCTTCCGGTTCCCAAATTTGGTCCATTTGATGTTCCTCCCTTGGATTGAGACCGTTTCACTCATGTTTGTCCTCATAGTCATGTGTAGAACCTATTAATCCATGTTTGGGTAAGTATGGGTCCATCTAGTTCATCTTATACACTACAAGTGAGTTTCCACAATGTGGAGTCACAGAGGTACATTTCGGACTCCTTACCTCTTCCGGTTCCCAAATTAGGTCCATTTGATGTTCCTCCCTTGGATTGAGACCGTTTCACTCATGTTTGTCCTCATAGTCATGTGTAGAACCTATTAATCCATGTTTGGGTAAGTATGGGTCCATCTAGTTCATCTTATACACTACAAGTGAGTTTCCACAATGTGGAGTCACAGAGGTACATTTCGGACTCCTTACCTCTTCCGGTTCCCAAATTAGGTCCATTTGATGTTCCTCCCTTGGATTGAGACCGTTTCACTCATGTTTGTCCTCATAGTCATGTGTAGAACCTATTAATCCATGTTTGGGTAAGTATGGGTCCATCTAGTTCATCTTATACACTACAAGTGAGTTTCCACAATGTGGAGTCACAGAGGTACATTTCGGACTCCTTACCTCTTCCGGTTCCCAAATTAGGTCCATTTGATGTTCCTCCCTTGGATTGAGACCGTTTCACTCATGTTTGTCCTCATAGTCATGTGTAGAACCTATTAATCCATGTTTGGGTAAGTATGGGTCCATCTAGTTCATCTTATACACTACAAGTGAGTTTCCACAATGTGGAGTCACAGAGGTACATTTCGGACTCCTTACCTCTTCCGGTTCCCAAATTAGGTCCATTTGATGTTCCTCCCTTGGATTGAGACCGTTTCACTCATGTTTGTCCTCATAGTCATGTGTAGAACCTATTAATCCATGTTTGGGTAAGTATGGGTCCATCTAGTTCATCTTATACACTACAAGTGAGTTTCCACAATGTGGAGTCACAGAGGTACATTTCGGACTCCTTACCTCTTCCGGTTCCCAAATTAGGTCCATTTGATGTTCCTCCCTTGGATTGAGACCGTTTCACTCATGTTTGTCCTCATAGTCATGTGTAGAACCTATTAATCCATGTTTGGGTAAGTATGGGTCCATCTAGTTCATCTTATACACTACAAGTGAGTTTCCACAATGTGGAGTCACAGAGGTACATTTCGGACTCCTTACCTCTTCCGGTTCCCAAATTAGGTCCATTTGATGTTCCTCCCTTGGATTGAGACCGTTTCACTCATGTTTGTCCTCATAGTCATGTGTAGAACCTATTAATCCATGTTTGGGTAAGTATGGGTCCATCTAGTTCATCTTATACACTACAAGTGAGTTTCCACAATGTGGAGTCACAGAGGTACATTTCGGACTCCTTACCTCTTCCGGTTCCCAAATTAGGTCCATTTGATGTTCCTCCCTTGGATTGAGACCGTTTCACTCATGTTTGTCCTCATAGTCATGTGTAGAACCTATTAATCCATGTTTGGGTAAGTATGGGTCCATCTAGTTCATCTTATACACTACAAGTGAGTTTCCACAATGTGGAGTCACAGAGGTACATTTCGGACTCCTTACCTCTTCCGGTTCCCAAATTTGGTCCATTTGATGTTCCTCCCTTGGATTGAGACCGTTTCACTCATGTTTGTCCTCATAGTCATGTGTAGAACCTATTAATCCATGTTTGGGTAAGTATGGGTCCATCTAGTTCATCTTATACACTACAAGTGAGTTTCCACAATGTGGAGTCACAGAGGTACATTTCGGACTCCTTACCTCTTCCGGTTCCCAAATTAGGTCCATTTGATGTTCCTCCCTTGGATTGAGACCGTTTCACTCATGTTTGTCCTCATAGTCATGTGTAGAACCTATTAATCCATGTTTGGGTAAGTATGGGTCCATCTAGTTCATCTTATACACTACAAGTGAGTTTCCACAATGTGGAGTCACAGAGGTACATTTCGGACTCCTTACCTCTTCCGGTTCCCAAATTAGGTCCATTTGATGTTCCTCCCTTGGATTGAGACCGTTTCACTCATGTTTGTCCTCATAGTCATGTGTAGAACCTATTAATCCATGTTTGGGTAAGTATGGGTCCATCTAGTTCATCTTATACACTACAAGTGAGTTTCCACAATGTGGAGTCACAGAGGTACATTTCGGACTCCTTACCTCTTCCGGTTCCCAAATTAGGTCCATTTGATGTTCCTCCCTTGGATTGAGACCGTTTCACTCATGTTTGTCCTCATAGTCATGTGTAGAACCTATTAATCCATGTTTGGGTAAGTATGGGTCCATCTAGTTCATCTTATACACTACAAGTGAGTTTCCACAATGTGGAGTCACAGAGGTACATTTCGGACTCCTTACCTCTTCCGGTTCCCAAATTAGGTCCATTTGATGTTCCTCCCTTGGATTGAGACCGTTTCACTCATGTTTGTCCTCATAGTCATGTGTAGAACCTATTAATCCATGTTTGGGTAAGTATGGGTCCATCTAGTTCATCTTATACACTACAAGTGAGTTTCCACAATGTGGAGTCACAGAGGTACATTTCGGACTCCTTACCTCTTCCGGTTCCCAAATTTAGGTCCATTTGATGTTCCTCCCTTGGATTGAGACCGTTTCACTCATGTTTGTCCTCATAGTCATGTGTAGAACCTATTAATCCATGTTTGGGTAAGTATGGGTCCATCTAGTTCATCTTATACACTACAAGTGAGTTTCCACAATGTGGAGTCACAGAGGTACATTTCGGACTCCTTACCTCTTCCGGTTCCCAAATTAGGTCCATTTGATGTTCCTCCCTTGGATTGAGACCGTTTCACTCATGTTTGTCCTCATAGTCATGTGTAGAACCTATTAATCCATGTTTGGGTAAGTATGGGTCCATCTAGTTCATCTTATACACTACAAGTGAGTTTCCACAATGTGGAGTCACAGAGGTACATTTCGGACTCCTTACCTCTTCCGGTTCCCAAATTAGGTCCATTTGATGTTCCTCCCTTGGATTGAGACCGTTTCACTCATGTTTGTCCTCATAGTCATGTGTAGAACCTATTAATCCATGTTTGGGTAAGTATGGGTCCATCTAGTTCATCTTATACACTACAAGTGAGTTTCCACAATGTGGAGTCACAGAGGTACATTTCGGACTCCTTACCTCTTCCGGTTCCCAAATTAGGTCCATTTGATGTTCCTCCCTTGGATTGAGACCGTTTCACTCATGTTTGTCCTCATAGTCATGTGTAGAACCTATTAATCCATGTTTGGGTAAGTATGGGTCCATCTAGTTCATCTTATACACTACAAGTGAGTTTCCACAATGTGGAGTCACAGAGGTACATTTCGGACTCCTTACCTCTTCCGGTTCCCAAATTAGGTCCATTTGATGTTCCTCCCTTGGATTGAGACCGTTTCACTCATGTTTGTCCTCATAGTCATGTGTAGAACCTATTAATCCATGTTTGGGTAAGTATGGGTCCATCTAGTTCATCTTATACACTACAAGTGAGTTTCCACAATGTGGAGTCACAGAGGTACATTTCGGACTCCTTACCTCTTCCGGTTCCCAAATTAGGTCCATTTGATGTTCCTCCCTTGGATTGAGACCGTTTCACTCATGTTTGTCCTCATAGTCATGTGTAGAACCTATTAATCCATGTTTGGGTAAGTATGGGTCCATCTAGTTCATCTTATACACTACAAGTGAGTTTCCACAATGTGGAGTCACAGAGGTACATTTCGGACTCCTTACCTCTTCCGGTTCCCAAATTAGGTCCATTTGATGTTCCTCCCTTGGATTGAGACCGTTTCACTCATGTTTGTCCTCATAGTCATGTGTAGAACCTATTAATCCATGTTTGGGTAAGTATGGGTCCATCTAGTTCATCTTATACACTACAAGTGAGTTTCCACAATGTGGAGTCACAGAGGTACATTTCGGACTCCTTACCTCTA
>CACVBM020001746.1:0-21406 GCA_902728155.2 Microthlaspi erraticum | reverse complement strand
TTTACATTATTTATCATACAACATTTCACCGTATTACTTCACACGAACTGTATTCTTTCTTTGTACCAACTTCCTAAGCAAGGCACATACACTGATAACACCTTAGGCAAAGCTCAAGCGTTCACGATAGTACCACCTGCACAAAAACGCGTTTGCGTTACAATAGCCCAATCCAGTCCAACCAAACCGACACATAGAAACAAACTGATCAAAAACCAAGATCTTGTTTTAAATCCTTGTAGATATGTTTTGAAAGGAACCTAATCGAAACCGAGACTAAAGCCATACCAAACAGTATTTGGTTTTCTTATATCTCGTAAACCGAAAAATCAGAGGAGAAACCAAACCAGTAAACACCTCATGTTAGACACCGTACCGTTAGGATGGAGGATTTGGCCGGTGTAGTAAGAAGAGCAATCGTTACAAGCCAAGAAGACGTAAGAAGGAGCCACTTCCACAGGCTGAGCCGCTCTTTTCATCGGCGTCTCTGACCCAAACTGCTTTATCGCTTCCTCGGAGAACGAAGCGGTTATCAGTGGAGTCCAGACCGGACCTGGAGCTACTCCGTTGACACGTATGCCCTTTGGTGCAAGCTGAAGAGCTAAGCCACGTGTGAACGCGACGATGGCTCCTTTCGTAGAGGCGTATTCTAGTAAACTTGAGTGACCTGTGTATGCTACAACAGACGTCGTGTTGATGATACTGCTTCCTTCCTTCATGTGCTTCAACGCGTACCTATACATTCAACAACATTCACAAGTTTTTTTTTTTTTTTGGGTGCAAATGTGAAGAACATTCACAAGTTATTCTCCAAACCGAACTAAACCGAGCTAGAACCGGAGTTGATTTACTCACTTGGCTAAGAAAAACTGGGAGAAGATGTTGGTACGAAACACTCGCTCAAGCCTGGCCTCATCGATCTCTTCGATGGAAACCTCATGCTGCTCAGCTGCACAATTGACAAGCACGTCGACGCGTCCAAAGGCGTTGACAACTTCCTCGACGACCCTTTTGCAGTTCTCTTCGAACCCTAAATCAGTAGCGATCATGATCGGCTCTTTAGCTTCCCTTGTCTTGACCTCGTGCAGCAAACGCAGCGTTTCGTCTGCGTCTTTGTCCTCTCGACCTTTAAGGTAAGTGAAAGCCACGCTAGCTCCTTCGAGAGCGTAGCAGTAACACACAGCTCGACCTATCCCCGAGTCTCCTCCTGTCACCAGCGTCACTTTTCCCTGCCGATAGTTTCATAAATTGATACCTTGTTATACAAGTAATGTAAATGTATGTACGTAAGACAACTATTTCGGTTTTAATCTTAAAAAAGTATTATCAGTTTGTATTTGGATATAGTTTTTTCTGATATTTGACTTCGTTTATAAAAAGAGATCCAAACAAATGGGAAATGAAGAGAACAAACAATTGAACGCCTACATGGAGTTTGTTGGAGGGTTTATAGTTAGGGCTAGAAAATTGAGGATTTGGATCCATGACATGTTGAATCCCTGGTTGTGTCTCTTGCTTCTGCGGTGGAAACCCGCTTGCCATTTTTGCGTTTTTCTTTCTTTTCACACTGAAAAGTGTTTTTGTTTTTTTTGGTGACTGATAAAATCGGCAGTCATCGAGAGAAACAAATTAATAAGCGAAAGAAGCCGTACAAACTGTGAGCTTCTTTGAATGATGCACCACGTTGCATCTCTATTATGCTGACGTGGACAAGTCTCGCATCCACGGAGAAGTCCACGTAGTGAATATCAGCTGTTTGGATAACCATTAGTTTAATTGGATGTATACAACTTTGACAACATAATATAAAATAGTAATGTGTACAAAGTTGCATGAAATAAATGAAAATGTGTTCATCTACACTCTACTCTCAAGTCTCAATCAACATCAAAAAGTTGACTATTGACGAGGACTAACAATCGTAGCGAGACCTTAATAGGCCTTGGGCCATTACTTTAAGCCCAATTTCAAAAAGTCAACTTATCACCAATGACGATAAGGAAAGTGAAAGAGTTGATGGGGACAGGAATAAATCGGAGACAACGAAACAGAGAATTGGGAGGTTGACCCAAACTGATTTTACATTACAGATCCGGTCCGAAGATGTCCGATCTTCCGAGGGAGATGGAGGAGGAGGTGCTATCGAAGCTTCCGGTGACATCTCTGGGAGAAGTACGATCAACCTGCAAAAAGTGGAACAGTATGACGAAAGGTGAGAGCTTTTTGAAGAGGCACATGAGTGAAGCAGCAGAAGGAGAAGCAAAGAAGAAGCAGAAGCAGAGCAAGGGAATTGAAATCAAGGTGGTGATATTGCTGGAAAAGAGAGTGTCTTTGATGAGCGTCAATCTCCTCTATCCATCTATAGAGCCTATAGGTAATATCAACGCAGATGGAGTCGACATATCTAAAATCATTCACTGCGACGGTTTGTTCTTATGCATCACTGAAGAGGAAAACTCCTCTAGGGTTGTTGTGTTGAACCCTTATCTGGGACAAACAAGGTGGATCGAACCCAGAACTTCTTACCACAGATTCGACAGTTACGCTCTCGGATACGATAATAAGAAGAAGCACAAAGTCTTGAGATTTGTGAATGATTACGACCCGAGAGTCAAGCACCGAGTTTGCGAGTTTGAAATCTACAGTTTAGATCTAACTCATGGAAGCTTGTTGATGTCGGTCCCGACCTCGACTGGACCACTTCGTTTATCTCCGTGGCTTGTCTCTAAAGGGCAACACTTACTGGTATGCTCGTGACAAGTTGGCATCAAGTAGGATAGATGTCGCTGATTTCCTAATCTGTTTTGATTTCGAAACGGAGAGGTTTGGACCGCGCCTGCCTCTGCCTTTCCACGGTCTCGTTGGAGACACGGTGACTCTTTCAAGTGTTAGAGAAGAGCAGCTCGCGGTGCTGTTTCAGGGAAAACCGGTGCACCTGTATACACGGTCGAGATATGGATTAGTAGTAAGATTGAGCCGAATGCAGTGTCGTGGAGCAGCTTGTTCTTAGCTGTTGATATGAGACCACTCATTGGTGTTCGGTTTAACAATTACGCTGCGAGTTTCTTTGTTGACGAGGAGGAGAAGCTCGCGGTGGTTCTTCATAAAGACAGAGGTAGTCCTGGCCCAACAACTCGCAACACGGCTTGCATCGTTGGAGATAATGGCTACTTCAAACAAGTTGATCTTGGCGAATCTAAACAGTATTGTTGTTTTCCCCTTGTGAGCTCTTATGTTCCTAGCTCAGTGCAAATCGAGCAACCTGCAATACTGGGCAGCCAGAAGAACACACCTTAATCTAAGAATTTGTACTCTAGTGCTTATATAACTGATTTACAACTGTTGGTTCCTCAACTCAACATAGCCTCTGCGTTCTTCTTTTTATTTTGTTATGTCCATTCAAAATACTGTACAAGCTTTTCCCTTGAAAGCTTTTTTAATTAGCTGAGAAGAAAAGAGTGTTGCTGCCCTTCTTAACTCTTTTTTAGCCACCTGACTTGTCCTGTACATTTTTGTTCTGTTTTAAATCTGTTGGTTTGGTGGTTGTGCCAAGAACTCGATTTTGTTCTTCTTAGGGACTTAAAATTCTCATCATTGAAGGAGATGTTGTTGGAGGGACTTGGGTCTGTGTGCCGTCCAAATCTGTTGTTGCTTTGCTGTAGTGGCAGAATGCAGGAACTCCAAAGGACTCCTACTGTATTTCTCCACTCCAAGTATTCTCTGTATAAAGTTGTTAGATATGTCTTTGGTAATTACTGAAACGATTGTTTAAGCTAAAGTTTGAAGCTAATGAACCAGTGTACTCATTCTGGCCTTTAGTTGGTTCCCTTGGAAAACAGGTTGGTTATGATCAGATGGTTGTGGCAGACCATGCTAATAAGTAATAACCACCAAAATTTGAAACAACATTAGAGCTATTTATGCATTGAGTAAGAACATTTGCTTTTCATATTTATGTAGAAGTGGAAGTGGAACATCCTTCCTACGTGATTAGTGATGCTGTTTTCAATAATTTGATTAGAGGATAATATGTAGATTAGTGTCGTTTTTGTCTTTTCTGGTAATTTCAGTTTCATTGTAATGGGCCTCCACCTGTGAATTGAGACAAACTGTAAACAAAATGTATACAATGCAAGCAGTGAGCTGTTCGGTGCCTTCTGTTTTGAGTCTTTTGAGTCTCTTTGCATTGCACCTCTTCATCAGTAGTGGAAAATGCGACTGGCTTGACAACAAGCATGCTGTCGTTGTCAGTTTTCCTCCATTAAATTCTTACTTCTCCTTTGTGGTGGTGGTAACTGAGATTTGCGTTGATAACAAAAAGGATCTCAAAAGCTATAATTAGCGAGGAAGAGGCATTGAGTCATGAATCCGTTTGCACATACTTGGTATTAGTGTTGTTATGACTCATTGCTTTATTGGTCGTGCGGAAGATTGAGAACGTGGCTATTGTAATTACAGAGTTTGAGGAGGTGAGAAATGTTTAACCATCACTTAACCTCGTGTAAACTTTGGTTAGAGATCAATAACTTGCTAGTGATAGAAATATATTCATTCCTATTTACTAAAGTATGTAAACTGTCATAAGCAAAGGAACTAAAAAGAAAGACATATTCACAAATTCATTCCTATTTGCTAAAGTATGTAAACGTCATAAGCAAAGGAACTAAAAAGAAAGACACATTCACAAGTCTCATCTCACAACATGTTCAAAAACTAAACAATTGACTACATATCTGTGTTAACATGTTCAAAAACAAAACAATTGACTACAATCTGTGTTTTTGTTCTGATACACATACTCGGAATCCATGCTTTCTTCAAGTGTTTGTAACAATGGGTAGCTGGATCAGAAAGGGATAAATCACATAAGCTGAATCAATCTTTGAAAGAAAATTGCATAAGTGTATAGAGAGATCAATTACCTTGTCAGGTAAGAAGGTAACTACGCTTATCTTTTTCCAAGGCCTTCACTTTGGTGGTCATACCATCAATCAGTTTTGTCCAGAATATCCTGCCCGCTTAAACCTTCCTCTTTAGCCTTGTCGACTTCACCATCTCTGCTAGCAAGAATATCAGACTGAGCAATATCACCTGCAAAAGGAAAATTTGTCACTAAACACCAGATGAATGATGGCTTCTCAAAATGAATGTTAATTGGAGCTAAACCAGGAAAAGCACATTGGGGCAAACTTCTAAAAACTAGGCATGCTAAAGTAAGAATCTTGGAGAAAAGTAGATTACTGAAAACTATTCCAAAGCATGTGTAAAACTATAAAAACTCACCAGGAATTTTGCTCTCAGCTTTCTCTGCGCGTTTTATTTTTTTGTGCGCTCCTCTAACAGCACTGAAACGATTTCCCTCCTGTTAAGCGAGCAAAACACAAAAAAAAAGAAAACGATTTTCCGTCATACAAACAACTGTAGGAAACATATAAATTCAGATACTCTCTAATAGTTTCTATGATCTTAAAGCAGAAAGTGTAGTCACCTTTTCACAGTCATCAATCCTTCTTTCTTCGTTCTTCTTAAACACCCGTTTCCGTTTCTTCATTTCGCTGGACTTCAGGGGATTCAGTGTCTTCACTTCAACTTCAGCCTATGACCATTATACAGTAGAAGACATAAGAATACTTTGATACTCGCTGACTCAGAGAGATTACACTAGAATCTCATTACCTCTTGGAGAATGTCAAGACCGTCACATCCTTCGCTGGACTTCAGGGGATTCAATGTCTTCACTTCAACTTCAGCCTATGACCATTAAACAGTAGAAGACATAAGAAAACTTTGATACTCGCTGACTCAGAGAGATCACAATAGAATCCCATTACCTCTTGGAGAATGTCAAGACCGCCACATCCTTCGCTGGACTTCATTTCGCTGGACTTCAGGGGATTCGGATTCAGTGTTTTCACTTCATCTTCAGCCTATGACCATTAAACAGTAGAAGACATAAGAAAACTTTGATACTCGCTGACTCAGAGAGATCACACTAGAATCCCATTACCTCTTGGAGAATGTCAAGACCGCCACATACTTTTTCCAAGGCATCATCACGTAGATCAGAATGTAAACTACTTAGAGAAGCGGCAGCCGCAGGAGCAATATCGGTAGCAGGGTGGTCAACTGCAAGATCCATGGCCCAAGCAGCTGCAGCGACAGGAGCAGCAATATCAGGAGGATAGTCATCACCATCTTCGGCAGCTTCTTCAAATTCGTCTCCACTACCCCCGTCTCCATCATCGTCGTCTCCACCACTCCCGTCATCATCATCGTCCTCTCCGTCATAGTAATCATCGTCGTCTTCATCAGGGTCTTCAACTTCTTCTTCAACATCTTGAGCATTGACTTCCTCGTGTATTACCCGATAGTGAACTAGGCAGTGATTCTGAAAGTTTGCCGACGCATACCTCCTTCTTTCAAGAGTCCTCTTCACTGGAAGAGTTTCAAAGACATTGTACGAAGCTCTGCACAAGATGACTACTTCTCTGACCACTTCGTTGTCCTCCCAAGCAACAACGGCATCTTCTTCATCCCATTCTAATTCATCTATATTGCCATCACTTCCATAGAGGTACAATCCTTCTGGAGATGTCTTGATCGGTTCAGTTGAAATTTGGAGTTGATCACCAGATTCAAATAGGGTCTTGACATCGTCGTAAGAAAACCATTCATTCCAAGAGCTCTCTATGATGTTTGCTAGATTTTCATCTAAAGAAAGAAAAAAACTATAGTTATCTTTCTAATGGAGGCGGTTTCAATTCCTAAATAATACAAATCGAAGACGGAGAAAAATCTTCCGTACCTGTGTAATCCTGGTGCTGCAAGTTGACCGCCATGGCACAAAGACCTAGAAAATAAAATCAGCACCAAGACCTTAGCGATCAGATATGATTCGAATCTCAAAATTCGTGGATTCCGGAAGAACAAGGATGATGAGCAAATAAAGAGATCACAAGAAATTATGAGGAAGAAGACGCTTACGAAGACTTCAAGTTCTCGATCACGCTTACGAGTTACGATTGTTGTTGCAGGTTTCGCGAAGAAGATGATCACAAGAAATTCGCAGCAGGAGGACGCATTTGATCTCTCTCCCTCTCAGATTGTGATTCTCTGCAAAGACTTCAAGTTCTCAATCACGCTTACGAGTTACGATTGTTGTTGCAGGTTTCGCGAAGAACAATGAGGAAAATGAAGAGGATCACAAGCAATTCGCAGCAGGAGGAGGCATTTCAACTTCTCAATCTCTCGATGATGGATTTTGATCTCTCTCCCTCTCAGCTTCACTGTGTTCGTCTCTTTATCCCTCTTCAAGCTTTTCTCTCTCGCGCGCGGTGTTGTGATTCTCTGCAAGTTGCAGACTGTAACAACTTCTGTTACTGATAAACCAATAAGGGATTTTAAAAAAAATGAAAAAGAAAAAAAAAGAAGAAAAGGTAAACCAAGAAGTATTGGGCCTTAAGTCAGGTGGATTTATATCGACTGTTTCTTTATGGGCCTCAAGCCCAAGTCTTCGAGCGGTAAGAGCTCCTTCTTTGCATTATCGGTTTCCTTGTTCAGCTCCTCAACGGCTTTGATCCCTCTGTCTCTGCTCATTCTCTTTAAGCCGTGAATGCTCTCTCTTCACGTTTTGAAGCTCGAGCCTAAAAGACTCCATCAATACACACAATTCAGTCTCCTCTTCAGTCTTCAGCTACTCTGTGAAGCGATTCCTTAGCAACGCCTAGCTCAGAAGTCACAACTCTCTCATTACTACTCAAATATAAACCCTTGTCAGCATTTCTCATATTCTGCCAAATTCCCGATTCACTCTCTTCTTCGGCTACTCTTTCAAGCAATTCCTTAGCAAGGCCTAGCTCCGAAATCACAGTTCTAACATTACTGCTCAAATCTAAACTTTTGTCACCAATTCTCATGTTCAACTGTTTCCTTGGCTTCTTCAAGCTCTAACAAAGCCTCAATCTTGGCCGTCTCAGCATTATGCACCTTCTCCTTCAACTTGTCCACCTCTTTTTCCCAGAAACAGATATTTGTCTCCTCCGCCAACACTCCCTGCAAATTGCAATCACAACCTCCTCCAGAGAAACCAGTGTTGAAGAGCTTCACCGCATCTTTAGCAGAATGAAAAGTTCCCATCTCGCTACCAAACTTCCACACCTCTAAGCATCAAGCCACCAGCTTCAACCCCAAACTTAATCTCTTTCGCTGCATAGTTTCTGCTCCAGCTCATTGTACTGGAAACCTCTCGAGTGTTGCTAGCAATCCTGAGAACAGAGAGAAAACGAGAAACCAAATCAATCGAAGAAATCGGGATAAAAGGAAGCAGATCTGAAGAGCCAATGAAGGAGACGAGACCAAAACCCATATCAATTGATTTCCCCATTTCCTTCAATTTTTAAGTAAACCTAATAGAAAACCGAATTACCAATACAAAGAAAATGAGTTCGTACCTTGCCTTGGAGGCGAGATTAGAAGCGACACGGTACATGGTGACTGAGAACGAAGTAGATGAACGATGGAGATGAGATGATGGAGATGAGACGATTCGGACGAGCGAACGAGATCGATGTAGAGAGGAAGAGTCGAGGACCGGAGGCATGAGAAACGGACCGATTTCTCACCAGAAATCGATGATTGCTTACAATCAACATCAAATCGCCAGATCGCCATGGAAGATCAACGGAGTAGAGAGAGGGAGGAGAGAGAACCGACAGAGAAAAATGAAGCAGAAAAAATGCGTTTTGTTTCTTCTCATTAAGGAAGAGCCAATCATCTTCTGCCACGTGGCACTTAAACGCGGACGCCTGTAACGCTCAAATACGCGTCGTATCCTTTTTTTTAATTTAGTTTCCATTTAATTTTGGGCGTAGCACTTAAAATTACCAACATTGAAGGAAATGTTGTTGGAGGGACTTGGGTCTGTGTGCCGTCCAAGTCTAAAAATATTCTCTGTATAAAGTTGGTAGATACAGTATGTCTTTGGCACGAAAAGTAATTACTGAAACGATTGTAATATGTTATTGTAGTACTTATTAGTAAGGTATAGGCCTCTGTTTTGAGTTTTTTGACTATGATGCGGAACTGATTAGTAAGGCATAAAATGTTATTAGTAAGGACTTGGGCCATTACTTTAAGGCCAATTTCAAAAAGTCAACTTATCAACCAATGACGATTAGGAAAGTGAAGAGATGGGATTGAAATACGAGACAGGAATAAATCGGAGACAACGAAACAGAGCATTGGGAGGTTTGATCCTAACTGATTTTCCATTACAGATCCGGTCCGAAGATGTCCGATCTTCCGAGGGAGATGGAGGAGGAGGTGCTGTCGAAGCTTCCGGTGACATCTCTGGGAGAAGTACGATCGACCTGCAAAAAGTGGAACAGCATAACGAAAGGTCATAGCTTTTTGAAGAGGCACATGGGTGAATCAGCAGAAGGAGCATCAAAGAAGAAGCAGAAGCAAAGGAAGGGAATTGAAATCAAGGTGGTGATGTTGCTGGAAAAGAGAGTGTCTTTGATGAGCGTCAATCTCCTCTATCCATCTATAGAGCCTATAGGTAATATCAACGCAGATGGAGTCGACATATCTAAAATCATTCACTGCGACGGTTTGTTCTTATGCATCACTGAAGAGGAAAACTCCTCTAGGGTTGTTGTGTTGAACCCTTATCTGGGACAAACAAGGTGGATCGAACCCAGAACTTCTTACCACAGATTCGACAGTTACGCTCTCGGATACGATAATAAGAAGAAGCACAAAGTCTTGAGATTTGTGAATGATTACGACCCGAGAGTCAAGCACCGAGTTTGCGAGTTTGAAATCTACAGTTTAGACTCCAACTCATGGAAGGTTGTTGATGTCGGTCCCGACCACGACTGGACCACTTCGTTTATCCTCCGTGGCTTGTCTCTAAAGGGCAACACTTACTGGTATGCTCGTGACAAGTTGGCATCAAGTAGGATAGATGTCGCTGATTTCCTAATCTGTTTTGATTTCGAAACGGAGAGGTTTGGACCGCGCCTGCCTCTGCCTTTCCACGGTCTCGTTGGAGACACGGTGACTCTTTCTAGCGTCAGAGAAGAGCAGCTCGCGGTGCTGTTTCAGGGAAACCGTGATCAGATCTATAATCTGATGATCGAGTCGATTCCATGATTATAAGTTCATTCCATACCGGACCAGACCGGACCGGAATGAGAAGGGGTCATTCGAGCGTATCTAAATAGATACTATGTTTACATAGGGATCCCTGCGTCGTTACATTCCATTTAGGATTAGGAATAGGCGAAATCTGACCTACTTTTTACATATCTCTCGTTATTTGGGACCCTATTCACCTCTTTGGTTAGACTTCTATTGAATCGAGAAATAGGTTTGATTGTCCTTTTTGATATAATATAAGTTCTACCTAGCTTGAATCGAGTTTTCCCGTATTGAGCATATGAGAGTATTGATTGCCATCTTATTTGATGTAGATATGAGAGTGAAAATAATACGACTCGCTCTAAGGCATCCTCCATGAGGGTGGGATAATTATCCAATTTATCCATAAAAGAACAGAAAACTATGAAAAGGTGAGTATGTATGCGCTGACTCGGTGCCCTCATAAACAATGAACTCGCAAACATGAGAGAAGCTCGCGGTGGTTCTTCATAAAGACAGAGGTAGTCCTGGCCCAACAACTCGCAACACGGCTTGCATCGTTGGAGATAATGGCTACTTCAAACAAGTTGATCTTGGCGAATCTAAACAGTATTGTTGTTTTCCCCTTGTGAGCTCTTATGTTCCTAGCTCAGTGCAAATCGAGCAACCTGCAATACTGGGCAGCCAGAAGAACACACCTTAATCTAAGAATTTGTACTCTAGTGCTTATATAACTGATTTACAACTGTTGGTTCCTCAACTCAACATAGCCTCTGCGTTCTTCTTTTTATTTTGTTATGTCCATTCAAAATACTGTACAAGCTTTTCCCTTGAAAGCTTTTTTAATTAGCTGAGAAGAAAAGAGTGTTGCTGCCCTTCTTAACTCTTTTTTAGCCACCTGACTTGTCCTGTACATTTTTGTTCTGTTTTAAATCTGTTGGTTTGGTGGTTGTGCCAAGAACTCGATTTTGTTCTTCTTAGGGACTTAAAATTCTCATCATTGAAGGAGATGTTGTTGGAGGGACTTGGGTCTGTGTGCCGTCCAAATCTGTTGTTGCTTTGCTGTAGTGGCAGAATGCAGGAACTCCAAAGGACTCCTACTGTATTTCTCCACTCCAAGTATTCTCTGTATAAAGTTGTTAGATATGTCTTTGGTAATTACTGAAACGATTGTTTAAGCTAAAGTTTGAAGCTAATGAACCAGTGTACTCATTCTGGCCTTTAGTTGGTTCCCTTGGAAAACAGGTTGGTTATGATCAGATGGTTGTGGCAGACCATGCTAATAAGTAATAACCACCAAAATTTGAAACAACATTAGAGCTATTTATGCATTGAGTAAGAACATTTGCTTTTCATATTTATGTAGAAGTGGAAGTGGAACATCCTTCCTACGTGATTAGTGATGCTGTTTTCAATAATTTGATTAGAGGATAATATGTAGATTAGTGTCGTTTTTGTCTTTTCTGGTAATTTCAGTTTCATTGTAATGGGCCTCCACCTGTGAATTGAGACAAACTGTAAACAAAATGTATACAATGCAAGCAGTGAGCTGTTCGGTGCCTTCTGTTTTGAGTCTTTTGAGTCTCTTTGCATTGCACCTCTTCATCAGTAGTGGAAAATGCGACTGGCTTGACAACAAGCATGCTGTCGTTGTCAGTTTTCCTCCATTAAATTCTTACTTCTCCTTTGTGGTGGTGGTAACTGAGATTTGCGTTGATAACAAAAAGGATCTCAAAAGCTATAATTAGCGAGGAAGAGGCATTGAGTCATGAATCCGTTTGCACATACTTGGTATTAGTGTTGTTATGACTCATTGCTTTATTGGTCGTGCGGAAGATTGAGAACGTGGCTATTGTAATTACAGAGTTTGAGGAGGTGAGAAATGTTTAACCATCACTTAACCTCGTGTAAACTTTGGTTAGAGATCAATAACTTGCTAGTGATAGAAATATATTCATTCCTATTTACTAAAGTATGTAAACTGTCATAAGCAAAGGAACTAAAAAGAAAGACATATTCACAAATTCATTCCTATTTGCTAAAGTATGTAAACGTCATAAGCAAAGGAACTAAAAAGAAAGACACATTCACAAGTCTCATCTCACAACATGTTCAAAAACTAAACAATTGACTACATATCTGTGTTAACATGTTCAAAAACAAAACAATTGACTACAATCTGTGTTTTTGTTCTGATACACATACTCGGAATCCATGCTTTCTTCAAGTGTTTGTAACAATGGGTAGCTGGATCAGAAAGGGATAAATCACATAAGCTGAATCAATCTTTGAAAGAAAATTGCATAAGTGTATAGAGAGATCAATTACCTTGTCAGGTAAGAAGGTAACTACGCTTATCTTTTTCCAAGGCCTTCACTTTGGTGGTCATACCATCAATCAGTTTTGTCCAGAATATCCTGCCCGCTTAAACCTTCCTCTTTAGCCTTGTCGACTTCACCATCTCTGCTAGCAAGAATATCAGACTGAGCAATATCACCTGCAAAAGGAAAATTTGTCACTAAACACCAGATGAATGATGGCTTCTCAAAATGAATGTTAATTGGAGCTAAACCAGGAAAAGCACATTGGGGCAAACTTCTAAAAACTAGGCATGCTAAAGTAAGAATCTTGGAGAAAAGTAGATTACTGAAAACTATTCCAAAGCATGTGTAAAACTATAAAAACTCACCAGGAATTTTGCTCTCAGCTTTCTCTGCGCGTTTTATTTTTTTGTGCGCTCCTCTAACAGCACTGAAACGATTTCCCTCCTGTTAAGCGAGCAAAACACAAAAAAAAAGAAAACGATTTTCCGTCATACAAACAACTGTAGGAAACATATAAATTCAGATACTCTCTAATAGTTTCTATGATCTTAAAGCAGAAAGTGTAGTCACCTTTTCACAGTCATCAATCCTTCTTTCTTCGTTCTTCTTAAACACCCGTTTCCGTTTCTTCATTTCGCTGGACTTCAGGGGATTCAGTGTCTTCACTTCAACTTCAGCCTATGACCATTATACAGTAGAAGACATAAGAATACTTTGATACTCGCTGACTCAGAGAGATTACACTAGAATCTCATTACCTCTTGGAGAATGTCAAGACCGTCACATCCTTCGCTGGACTTCAGGGGATTCAATGTCTTCACTTCAACTTCAGCCTATGACCATTAAACAGTAGAAGACATAAGAAAACTTTGATACTCGCTGACTCAGAGAGATCACAATAGAATCCCATTACCTCTTGGAGAATGTCAAGACCGCCACATCCTTCGCTGGACTTCATTTCGCTGGACTTCAGGGGATTCGGATTCAGTGTTTTCACTTCATCTTCAGCCTATGACCATTAAACAGTAGAAGACATAAGAAAACTTTGATACTCGCTGACTCAGAGAGATCACACTAGAATCCCATTACCTCTTGGAGAATGTCAAGACCGCCACATACTTTTTCCAAGGCATCATCACGTAGATCAGAATGTAAACTACTTAGAGAAGCGGCAGCCGCAGGAGCAATATCGGTAGCAGGGTGGTCAACTGCAAGATCCATGGCCCAAGCAGCTGCAGCGACAGGAGCAGCAATATCAGGAGGATAGTCATCACCATCTTCGGCAGCTTCTTCAAATTCGTCTCCACTACCCCCGTCTCCATCATCGTCGTCTCCACCACTCCCGTCATCATCATCGTCCTCTCCGTCATAGTAATCATCGTCGTCTTCATCAGGGTCTTCAACTTCTTCTTCAACATCTTGAGCATTGACTTCCTCGTGTATTACCCGATAGTGAACTAGGCAGTGATTCTGAAAGTTTGCCGACGCATACCTCCTTCTTTCAAGAGTCCTCTTCACTGGAAGAGTTTCAAAGACATTGTACGAAGCTCTGCACAAGATGACTACTTCTCTGACCACTTCGTTGTCCTCCCAAGCAACAACGGCATCTTCTTCATCCCATTCTAATTCATCTATATTGCCATCACTTCCATAGAGGTACAATCCTTCTGGAGATGTCTTGATCGGTTCAGTTGAAATTTGGAGTTGATCACCAGATTCAAATAGGGTCTTGACATCGTCGTAAGAAAACCATTCATTCCAAGAGCTCTCTATGATGTTTGCTAGATTTTCATCTAAAGAAAGAAAAAAACTATAGTTATCTTTCTAATGGAGGCGGTTTCAATTCCTAAATAATACAAATCGAAGACGGAGAAAAATCTTCCGTACCTGTGTAATCCTGGTGCTGCAAGTTGACCGCCATGGCACAAAGACCTAGAAAATAAAATCAGCACCAAGACCTTAGCGATCAGATATGATTCGAATCTCAAAATTCGTGGATTCCGGAAGAACAAGGATGATGAGCAAATAAAGAGATCACAAGAAATTATGAGGAAGAAGACGCTTACGAAGACTTCAAGTTCTCGATCACGCTTACGAGTTACGATTGTTGTTGCAGGTTTCGCGAAGAAGATGATCACAAGAAATTCGCAGCAGGAGGACGCATTTGATCTCTCTCCCTCTCAGATTGTGATTCTCTGCAAAGACTTCAAGTTCTCAATCACGCTTACGAGTTACGATTGTTGTTGCAGGTTTCGCGAAGAACAATGAGGAAAATGAAGAGGATCACAAGCAATTCGCAGCAGGAGGAGGCATTTCAACTTCTCAATCTCTCGATGATGGATTTTGATCTCTCTCCCTCTCAGCTTCACTGTGTTCGTCTCTTTATCCCTCTTCAAGCTTTTCTCTCTCGCGCGCGGTGTTGTGATTCTCTGCAAGTTGCAGACTGTAACAACTTCTGTTACTGATAAACCAATAAGGGATTTTAAAAAAAATGAAAAAGAAAAAAAAAGAAGAAAAGGTAAACCAAGAAGTATTGGGCCTTAAGTCAGGTGGATTTATATCGACTGTTTCTTTATGGGCCTCAAGCCCAAGTCTTCGAGCGGTAAGAGCTCCTTCTTTGCATTATCGGTTTCCTTGTTCAGCTCCTCAACGGCTTTGATCCCTCTGTCTCTGCTCATTCTCTTTAAGCCGTGAATGCTCTCTCTTCACGTTTTGAAGCTCGAGCCTAAAAGACTCCATCAATACACACAATTCAGTCTCCTCTTCAGTCTTCAGCTACTCTGTGAAGCGATTCCTTAGCAACGCCTAGCTCAGAAGTCACAACTCTCTCATTACTACTCAAATATAAACCCTTGTCAGCATTTCTCATATTCTGCCAAATTCCCGATTCACTCTCTTCTTCGGCTACTCTTTCAAGCAATTCCTTAGCAAGGCCTAGCTCCGAAATCACAGTTCTAACATTACTGCTCAAATCTAAACTTTTGTCACCAATTCTCATGTTCAACTGTTTCCTTGGCTTCTTCAAGCTCTAACAAAGCCTCAATCTTGGCCGTCTCAGCATTATGCACCTTCTCCTTCAACTTGTCCACCTCTTTTTCCCAGAAACAGATATTTGTCTCCTCCGCCAACACTCCCTGCAAATTGCAATCACAACCTCCTCCAGAGAAACCAGTGTTGAAGAGCTTCACCGCATCTTTAGCAGAATGAAAAGTTCCCATCTCGCTACCAAACTTCCACACCTCTAAGCATCAAGCCACCAGCTTCAACCCCAAACTTAATCTCTTTCGCTGCATAGTTTCTGCTCCAGCTCATTGTACTGGAAACCTCTCGAGTGTTGCTAGCAATCCTGAGAACAGAGAGAAAACGAGAAACCAAATCAATCGAAGAAATCGGGATAAAAGGAAGCAGATCTGAAGAGCCAATGAAGGAGACGAGACCAAAACCCATATCAATTGATTTCCCCATTTCCTTCAATTTTTAAGTAAACCTAATAGAAAACCGAATTACCAATACAAAGAAAATGAGTTCGTACCTTGCCTTGGAGGCGAGATTAGAAGCGACACGGTACATGGTGACTGAGAACGAAGTAGATGAACGATGGAGATGAGATGATGGAGATGAGACGATTCGGACGAGCGAACGAGATCGATGTAGAGAGGAAGAGTCGAGGACCGGAGGCATGAGAAACGGACCGATTTCTCACCAGAAATCGATGATTGCTTACAATCAACATCAAATCGCCAGATCGCCATGGAAGATCAACGGAGTAGAGAGAGGGAGGAGAGAGAACCGACAGAGAAAAATGAAGCAGAAAAAATGCGTTTTGTTTCTTCTCATTAAGGAAGAGCCAATCATCTTCTGCCACGTGGCACTTAAACGCGGACGCCTGTAACGCTCAAATACGCGTCGTATCCTTTTTTTTAATTTAGTTTCCATTTAATTTTGGGCGTAGCACTTAAAATTACCAACATTGAAGGAAATGTTGTTGGAGGGACTTGGGTCTGTGTGCCGTCCAAGTCTAAAAATATTCTCTGTATAAAGTTGGTAGATACAGTATGTCTTTGGCACGAAAAGTAATTACTGAAACGATTGTAATATGTTATTGTAGTACTTATTAGTAAGGTATAGGCCTCTGTTTTGAGTTTTTTGACTATGATGCGGAACTGATTAGTAAGGCATAAAATGTTATTAGTAAGGACTTGGGCCATTACTTTAAGGCCAATTTCAAAAAGTCAACTTATCAACCAATGACGATTAGGAAAGTGAAGAGATGGGATTGAAATACGAGACAGGAATAAATCGGAGACAACGAAACAGAGCATTGGGAGGTTTGATCCTAACTGATTTTCCATTACAGATCCGGTCCGAAGATGTCCGATCTTCCGAGGGAGATGGAGGAGGAGGTGCTGTCGAAGCTTCCGGTGACATCTCTGGGAGAAGTACGATCGACCTGCAAAAAGTGGAACAGCATAACGAAAGGTCATAGCTTTTTGAAGAGGCACATGGGTGAATCAGCAGAAGGAGCATCAAAGAAGAAGCAGAAGCAAAGGAAGGGAATTGAAATCAAGGTGGTGATGTTGCTGGAAAAGAGAGTGTCTTTGATGAGCGTCAATCTCCTCTATCCATCTATAGAGCCTATAGGTAATATCAACGCAGATGGAGTCGACATATCTAAAATCATTCACTGCGACGGTTTGTTCTTATGCATCACTGAAGAGGAAAACTCCTCTAGGGTTGTTGTGTTGAACCCTTATCTGGGACAAACAAGGTGGATCGAACCCAGAACTTCTTACCACAGATTCGACAGTTACGCTCTCGGATACGATAATAAGAAGAAGCACAAAGTCTTGAGATTTGTGAATGATTACGACCCGAGAGTCAAGCACCGAGTTTGCGAGTTTGAAATCTACAGTTTAGACTCCAACTCATGGAAGGTTGTTGATGTCGGTCCCGACCACGACTGGACCACTTCGTTTATCCTCCGTGGCTTGTCTCTAAAGGGCAACACTTACTGGTATGCTCGTGACAAGTTGGCATCAAGTAGGATAGATGTCGCTGATTTCCTAATCTGTTTTGATTTCGAAACGGAGAGGTTTGGACCGCGCCTGCCTCTGCCTTTCCACGGTCTCGTTGGAGACACGGTGACTCTTTCTAGCGTCAGAGAAGAGCAGCTCGCGGTGCTGTTTCAGGGAAACCGTGCGCCTGTATACACGGTCGAGATATGGATTAGTAGTAAGATTGAGCCGAATGCAGTGTCGTGGAGCAGCTTGTTCTTAGCTGTTGATATGAGACCACTCATTGGTGTTCGGTTTAACAATTACGCTGCGAGTTTCTTTGTTGACGAGGAGGAGAAGCTCGCGGTGGTTCTTCATAAAGACAGAGGTAGTCCTGGCCCAACAACTCGCAACACGGCTTGCATCGTTGGAGATAATGGCTACTTCAAACAAGTTGATCTTGGCGAATCTAAACAGTATTGTTGTTTTCCCCTTGTGAGCTCTTATGTTCCTAGCTCAGTGCAAATCGAGCAACCTGCAATACTGGGCAGCCAGAAGAACACACCTTAATCTAAGAATTTGTACTCTAGTGCTTATATAACTGATTTACAACTGTTGGTTCCTCAACTCAACATAGCCTCTGCGTTCTTCTTTTTATTTTGTTATGTCCATTCAAAATACTGTACAAGCTTTTCCCTTGAAAGCTTTTTTAATTAGCTGAGAAGAAAAGAGTGTTGCTGCCCTTCTTAACTCTTTTTTAGCCACCTGACTTGTCCTGTACATTTTTGTTCTGTTTTAAATCTGTTGGTTTGGTGGTTGTGCCAAGAACTCGATTTTGTTCTTCTTAGGGACTTAAAATTCTCATCATTGAAGGAGATGTTGTTGGAGGGACTTGGGTCTGTGTGCCGTCCAAATCTGTTGTTGCTTTGCTGTAGTGGCAGAATGCAGGAACTCCAAAGGACTCCTACTGTATTTCTCCACTCCAAGTATTCTCTGTATAAAGTTGTTAGATATGTCTTTGGTAATTACTGAAACGATTGTTTAAGCTAAAGTTTGAAGCTAATGAACCAGTGTACTCATTCTGGCCTTTAGTTGGTTCCCTTGGAAAACAGGTTGGTTATGATCAGATGGTTGTGGCAGACCATGCTAATAAGTAATAACCACCAAAATTTGAAACAACATTAGAGCTATTTATGCATTGAGTAAGAACATTTGCTTTTCATATTTATGTAGAAGTGGAAGTGGAACATCCTTCCTACGTGATTAGTGATGCTGTTTTCAATAATTTGATTAGAGGATAATATGTAGATTAGTGTCGTTTTTGTCTTTTCTGGTAATTTCAGTTTCATTGTAATGGGCCTCCACCTGTGAATTGAGACAAACTGTAAACAAAATGTATACAATGCAAGCAGTGAGCTGTTCGGTGCCTTCTGTTTTGAGTCTTTTGAGTCTCTTTGCATTGCACCTCTTCATCAGTAGTGGAAAATGCGACTGGCTTGACAACAAGCATGCTGTCGTTGTCAGTTTTCCTCCATTAAATTCTTACTTCTCCTTTGTGGTGGTGGTAACTGAGATTTGCGTTGATAACAAAAAGGATCTCAAAAGCTATAATTAGCGAGGAAGAGGCATTGAGTCATGAATCCGTTTGCACATACTTGGTATTAGTGTTGTTATGACTCATTGCTTTATTGGTCGTGCGGAAGATTGAGAACGTGGCTATTGTAATTACAGAGTTTGAGGAGGTGAGAAATGTTTAACCATCACTTAACCTCGTGTAAACTTTGGTTAGAGATCAATAACTTGCTAGTGATAGAAATATATTCATTCCTATTTACTAAAGTATGTAAACTGTCATAAGCAAAGGAACTAAAAAGAAAGACATATTCACAAATTCATTCCTATTTGCTAAAGTATGTAAACGTCATAAGCAAAGGAACTAAAAAGAAAGACACATTCACAAGTCTCATCTCACAACATGTTCAAAAACTAAACAATTGACTACATATCTGTGTTAACATGTTCAAAAACAAAACAATTGACTACAATCTGTGTTTTTGTTCTGATACACATACTCGGAATCCATGCTTTCTTCAAGTGTTTGTAACAATGGGTAGCTGGATCAGAAAGGGATAAATCACATAAGCTGAATCAATCTTTGAAAGAAAATTGCATAAGTGTATAGAGAGATCAATTACCTTGTCAGGTAAGAAGGTAACTACGCTTATCTTTTTCCAAGGCCTTCACTTTGGTGGTCATACCATCAATCAGTTTTGTCCAGAATATCCTGCCCGCTTAAACCTTCCTCTTTAGCCTTGTCGACTTCACCATCTCTGCTAGCAAGAATATCAGACTGAGCAATATCACCTGCAAAAGGAAAATTTGTCACTAAACACCAGATGAATGATGGCTTCTCAAAATGAATGTTAATTGGAGCTAAACCAGGAAAAGCACATTGGGGCAAACTTCTAAAAACTAGGCATGCTAAAGTAAGAATCTTGGAGAAAAGTAGATTACTGAAAACTATTCCAAAGCATGTGTAAAACTATAAAAACTCACCAGGAATTTTGCTCTCAGCTTTCTCTGCGCGTTTTATTTTTTTGTGCGCTCCTCTAACAGCACTGAAACGATTTCCCTCCTGTTAAGCGAGCAAAACACAAAAAAAAAGAAAACGATTTTCCGTCATACAAACAACTGTAGGAAAGATAACTAGATGGACCCATACTTACCCAAACATGGATTAATAGGTTCTACACATGACTATGAGGACAAACATGAGTGAAACGGTCTCAATCCAAGGGAGGAACATCAAATGGACCTAATTTGGGAACCGGAAGAGGTAAGGAGTCCGAAATGTACCTCTGTGACTCCACATTGTGGAAACTCACTTGTAGTGTATAAGATGAACTAGATGGACCCATACTTACCCAAACATGGATTAATAGGTTCTACACATGACTATGAGGACAAACATGAGTGAAACGGTCTCAATCCAAGGGAGGAACATCAAATGGACCTAATTTGGGAACCAGAAGAGGTAAGGAGTCCGAAATGTACCTCTGTGACTCCACATTGTGGAAACTCACTTGTAGTGTATAAGATGAACTAGATGGACCCATACTTACCCAAACATGGATTAATAGGTTCTACACATGACTATGAGGACAAACATGAGTGAAACGGTCTCAATCCAAGGGAGGAACATCAAATGGACCTAATTTGGGAACCGGAAGAGGTAAGGAGTCCGAAATGTACCTCTGTGACTCCACATTGTGGAAACTCACTTGTAGTGTATAAGATGAACTAGATGGACCCATACTTACCCAAACATGGATTAATAGGTTCTACATACATACACATGACTATGAGGACAAACATGAGTGAAACGGTCTCAATCCAAGGGAGGAACATCAAATGGACCTAATTTGGGAACCGGAAGAGGTAAGGAGTCCGAAATGTACCTCTGTGACTCCACATTGTGGAAACTCACTTGTAGTGTATAAGATGAACTAGATGGACCCATACTTACCAAACATGGATTAATAGGTTCTACACATGACTATGAGGACAAACATGAGTGAAACGGTCTCAATCCAAGGGAGGAACATCAAATGGACCTAATTTGGGAACCGGAAGAGGTAAGGAGTCCGAAATGTACCTCTGTGACTCCACATTGTGGAAACTCACTTGTAGTGTATAAGATGAACTAGATGGACCCATACTTATCCAAACATGGATTAATAGGTTCTACACATGACTATGAGGACAAACATGAGTGAAACGGTCTCAATCCAAGGGAGGAACATCAAATGGACCTAATTTGGGAACCGGAAGAGGTAAGGAGTCCGAAATATACCTCTGTGACTCCACATTGAGGAAACTCACTTGTAGTGCATAAGATGAACTAGATGGACCCATACTTACCCAAACATGGATTAATAGGTCTCA
>CACVBM020001745.1:0-21474 GCA_902728155.2 Microthlaspi erraticum | reverse complement strand
AACACTATGCATAGCACTTTCGATTCATTGATTTTGTGTCCGCACCAGAAAACGGCCCGGAAAAGCGTCCAAACGCCATTTTTTGGGGTCCAAACGATATTTTACGCCTAGAGCTCTTTTGGAGCTTCACGAAAAGTGGTTGGTGGCAGCATACGGCCTCACGGTCTTCCAGCTACGCATTTTGGAAGTTTCAGATAGAAATACAGAAAAAAATTAACAAACAAAGGGGTGCAACACGAGGTCTTCCCGGGAGGTCACCCATCCTAGTACTACTCTCGCCCAAGCAAGCTTACTGCGGAGTTCTGATGGGATCCGGTGCATTAGTGCTGGTATGATCGCACCCATTTGTTGATGACGCGCAAACGCATATATGCCTTTCCGAGAGGATCTTGAACGTTTATTCGGCGGCGTAGGCCCCACTTGATGCTTAGGCCCGATCCGGAGTCCTAAGTGACCCTTATGTGAGAGGGAGGATGGATGCATCCAAAAAACACTATGCATAGCACTTTCGATTCATTGATTTTGTGTCCGCACCAGAAAACGGCCCGGAAAAGCGTCCAAACGCCATTTTTTGGGGTCCAAACGATATTTTACGCCTAGAGCTCTTTTGGAGCTTCACGAAAAGTGGTTGGTGGCAGCATACGGCCTCACGGTCTTCCAGCTACGCATTTTGGAAGTTTCAGATAGAAATACAGAAAAAAATTAACAAAAAAGGGGTGCAACACGAGGACTTCCCGGGAGGTCACCCATCCTAGTACTACTCTCGCCCAAGCACGCTTGACTGCGGAGTTCTGATGGGATCCGGTGCATTAGTGCTGGTATGATCGCACCTTTGTTTATGACGCGCAAACGCATATATGCCTTTCCGAGAGGATCTTGAACGTTTATTCGGCGGCGTAGGCCCCACTTGATGCTTAGGCCCGATCCGGAGTCCTAAGTGACCCTTATGTGAGAGGGAGGATGGATGCATCCAAAAAACACTATGCATAGCACTTTCGATTCATTGATTTTGTGTCCGCACCAGAAAACGGCCCGGAAAAGCGTCCAAACGCCATTTTTTGGGGTCCAAACGATATTTTACGCCTAGAGCTCTTTTGGAGCTTCACGAAAAGTGGTTGGTGGCAGCATACGGCCTCACGGTCTTCCAGCTACGCATTTTAGAAGTTTCAGATAGAAATACAGAAAAAAATTAACAAAAAAAGGGGTGCAACACGAGGACTTCCCGGGAGGTCACCCATCCTAGTACTACTCTCGCCCAAGCACGCTTAACTGCGGAGTTCTGATGGGATCCGGTGCATTAGTGCTGGTATGATCGCACCCGTTTGTTTATGACGCGCATACGCATATATGCCTTTCCGAGAGGATCTTGAACGTTTATTCGGCGGCGTAGGCCCCACTTGATGCTTAGGCCCGATCCGGAGTCCTAAGTGACCCTTATGTGAGAGGGAGGATGGATGCATCCAAAAAACACTATGCATAGCACTTTCGATTCATTGATTTGTGTCCGCACCAGAAAACGGCCCGGAAAAGCGTCCAAACGCCATTTTTTGGGGTCCAAACGATATTTTACGCCTAGAGCTCTTTTGGAGCTTCACGAAAAGTTGGTTGGTGGCAGCATACGGCCTCACGGTCTTCCAGCTACGCATTTTGGAAGTTTCAGATAGAAATACAGAAAAAAATTAACAAAAAAGGGGTGCAACACGAGGACTTCCCGGGAGGTCACCCATCCTAGTACTACTCTCGCCCAAGCAAGCTTAACTGCGGAGTTCTGATGGGATCCGGTGCATTAGTGCTGGTATGATCGCACCTTTGTTTATGACGCGCAAACGCATATATGCCTTTCCGAGAGGATCTTGAACGTTTATTCGGCGGCGTAGGCCCCACTTGATGCTTAGGCCCGATCCGGAGTCCTAAGTGACCCTTATGTGAGAGGGAGGATGGATGCATCCAAAAAACACTATGCATAGCACTTTCGATTCATTGATTTGTGTCCGCACCAGAAAACGGCCCGGAAAAGCGTCCAAACGCCATTTTTTGGGGTCCAAACGATATTTTACGCCTAGAGCTCTTTTGGAGCTTCACGAAAAGTGGTTGGTGGCAGCATACGGCCTCACGGTCTTCCAGCTACGCATTTTGGAAGTTTCAGATAGAAATACAGAAAAAAATTAACAAAAAAGGGGTGCAACACGAGGACTTCCCGGGAGGTCACCCATCCTAGTACTACTCTCGCCCAAGCACGCTTAACTGCGGAGTTCTGATGGGATCCGGTGCATTAGTGCTGGTATGATCGCACCCGTTTGTTTATGACGCGCAAACGCATATATGCCTTTCCGAGAGGATCTTGAACGTTTATTCGGCGGCGTAGGCCCCACTTGATGCTTAGGCCCGATCCGGAGTCCTAAGTGACCCTTATGTGAGAGGGAGGATGGATGCATCCAAAAAACACTATGCATAGCACTTTCGATTCATTGATTTTGTGTCCGCACCAGAAAACGGCCCGGAAAAGCGTCCAAACGCCATTTTTTGGGGTCCAAACGATATTTTACGCCTAGAGCTCTTTTGGAGCTTCACGAAAAGTGGTTGGTGGCAGCATACGGCCTCACGGTCTTCCAGCTACGCATTTTGGAAGTTTCAGATAGAAATACAGAAAAAAATTAACAAAAAAAGGGGTGCAACACGAGGACTTCCCGGGAGGTCACCCATCCTAGTACTACTCTCGCCCAAGCACGCTTACTGCGGAGTTCTGATGGGATCCGGTGCATTAGTGCTGGTATGATCGCACCCGTTTGTTTATGACGCGCAAACGCATATATGCCTTTCCGAGAGGATCTTGAACGTTTATTCGGCGGCGTAGGCCCCACTTGATGCTTAGGCCCGATCCGGAGTCCTAAGTGACCCTTATGTGAGAGGGAGGATGGATGCATCCAAAAAACACTATGCATAGCACTTTCGATTCATTGATATTGTGTCCGCACCAGAAAACGGCCCGGAAAAGCGTCCAAACGCCATTTTTTGGGGTCCAAACGATATTTTACGCCTAGAGCTCTTTTGGAGCTTCACGAAAAGTGGTTGGTGGCAGCATACGGCCTCACGGTCTTCCAGCTACGCATTTTGGAAGTTTCAGATAGAAATACAGAAAAAAATTAACAAAAAAAGGGGTGCAACACGAGGACTTCCCGGGAGGTCACCCATCCTAGTACTACTCTCGCCCAAGCACGCTTAACTGCGGAGTTCTGATGGGATCCGGTGCATTAGTGCTGGTATGATCGCACCAGTTTGTTTATGACGCGCAAACGCATATATGCCTTTCCGAGAGGATCTTGAACGTTTATTCGGCGGCGTAGGCCCCACTTGATGCTTAGGCCCGATCCGGAGTCCTAAGTGACCCTTATGTGAGAGGGAGGATGGATGCATCCAAAAAACACTATGCATAGCACTTTCGATTCATTGATTTTGTGTCCGCACCAGAAAACGGCCCGGAAAAGCGTCCAAACGCCATTTTTTGGGGTCCAAACGATATTTTACGCCTAGAGCTCTTTTGGAGCTTCACGAAAAGTGGTTGGTGGCAGCATACGGCCTCACGGTCTTCCAGCTACGCATTTTGGAAGTTTCAGATAGAAATACAGAAAAAAATTAACAAAAAAAGGGGTGCAACACGAGGACTTCCCGGGAGGTCACCCATCCTAGTACTACTCTCGCCCAAGCACGCTTAACTGCGGAGTTCTGATGGGATCCGGTGCATTAGTGCTGGTATGATCGCACCCGTTTGTTTATGACGCGCAAACGCATATATGCCTTTCCGAGAGGATCTTGAACGTTTATTCGGCGGCGTAGGCCCCACTTGATGCTTAGGCCCGATCCGGAGTCCTAAGTGACCCTTATGTGAGAGGGAGGATGGATGCATCCAAAAAACACTATGCATAGCACTTTCGATTCATTGATTTGTGTCCGCACCAGAAAACGGCCCGGAAAAGCGTCCAAACGCCATTTTTTGGGGTCCAAACGATATTTTACGCCTAGAGCTCTTTTGGAGCTTCACGAAAAGTGGTTGGTGGCAGCATACGGCCTCACGGTCTTCCAGCTACGCATTTTGGAAGTTTCAGATAGAAATACAGAAAAAAATTAACAAAAAAAGGGGTGCAACACGAGGACTTCCCGGGAGGTCACCCATCCTAGTACTACTCTCGCCCAAGCACGCTTACTGCGGAGTTCTGATGGGATCCGGTGCATTAGTGCTGGTATGATCGCACCCGTTTGTTTATGACGCGCAAACGCATATATGCCTTTCCGAGAGGATCTTGAACGTTTATTCGGCGGCGTAGGCCCCACTTGATGCTTAGGCCCGATCCGGAGTCCTAAGTGACCCTTATGTGAGAGGGAGGATGGATGCATCCAAAAAACACTATGCATAGCACTTTCGATTCATTGATTTGTGTCCGCACCAGAAAACGGCCCGGAAAAGCGTCCAAACGCCATTTTTTGGGGTCCAAACGATATTTTACGCCTAGAGCTCTTTTGGAGCTTCACGAAAAGTGGTTGGTGGCAGCATACGGCCTCACGGTCTTCCAGCTACGCATTTTGGAAGTTTCAGATAGAAATACAGAAAAAAATTAACAAAAAAAGGGGTGCAACACGAGGACTTCCCGGGAGGTCACCCATCCTAGTACTACTCTCGCCCAAGCACGCTTAACTGCGGAGTTCTGATGGGATCCGGTGCATTAGTGCTGGTATGATCGCACCCGTTTGTTTATGACGCGCAAACGCATATATGCCTTTCCGAGAGGATCTTGAACGTTTATTCGGCGGCGTAGGCCCCACTTGATGCTTAGGCCCGATCCGGAGTCCTAAGTGACCCTTATGTGAGAGGGAGGATGGATGCATCCAAAAAACACTATGCATAGCACTTTCGATTCATTGATATTGTGTCCGCACCAGAAAACGGCCCGGAAAAGCGTCCAAACGCCATTTTTTGGGGTCCAAACGATATTTTACGCCTAGAGCTCTTTTGGAGCTTCACGAAAAGTGGTTGGTGGCAGCATACGGCCTCACGGTCTTCCAGCTACGCATTTTGGAAGTTTCAGATAGAAATACAGAAAAAAATTAACAAAAAAAGGGGTGCAACACGAGGACTTCCCGGGAGGTCACCCATCCTAGTACTACTCTCGCCCAAGCACGCTTAACTGCGGAGTTCTGATGGGATCCGGTGCATTAGTGCTGGTATGATCGCACCCGTTTGTTTATGACGCGCAAACGCATATATGCCTTTCCGAGAGGATCTTGAACGTTTATTCGGCGGCGTAGGCCCCACTTGATGCTTAGGCCCGATCCGGAGTCCTAAGTGACCCTTATGTGAGAGGGAGGATGGATGCATCCAAAAAACACTATGCATAGCACTTTCGATTCATTGATATTGTGTCCGCACCAGAAAACGGCCCGGAAAAGCGTCCAAACGCCATTTTTTGGGGTCCAAACGATATTTTACGCCTAGAGCTCTTTTGGAGCTTCACGAAAAGTGGTTGGTGGCAGCATACGGCCTCACGGTCTTCCAGCTACGCATTTTGGAAGTTTCAGATAGAAATACAGAAAAAAATTAACAAAAAAAGGGGTGCAACACGAGGACTTCCCGGGAGGTCACCCATCCTAGTACTACTCTCGCACGCAAGCACGCTTACTGCGGAGTTCTGATGGGATCCGGTGCATTAGTGCTGGTATGATCGCACCCAGTTTGTTTATGACGCGCAAACGCATATATGCCTTTCCGAGAGGATCTTGAACGTTTATTCGGCGGCGTAGGCCCCACTTGATGCTTAGGCCCGATCCGGAGTCCTAAGTGACCCTTATGTGAGAGGGAGGATGGATGCATCCAAAAAACACTATGCATAGCACTTTCGATTCATTGATTTTGTGTCCGCACCAGAAAACGGCCCGGAAAAGCGTCCAAACGCCATTTTTTGGGGTCCAAACGATATTTTACGCCTAGAGCTCTTTTGGAGCTTCACGAAAAGTGGTTGGTGGCAGCATACGGCCTCACGGTCTTCCAGCTACGCATTTTGGAAGTTTCAGATAGAAATACAGAAAAAAATTAACAAAAAAAGGGGTGCAACACGAGGACTTCCCGGGAGGTCACCCATCCTAGTACTACTCTCGCCCAAGCACGCTTAACTGCGGAGTTCTGATGGGATCCGGTGCATTAGTGCTGGTATGATCGCACCCGTTTGTTTATGACGCGCAAACGCATATATGCCTTTCCGAGAGGATCTTGAACGTTTATTCGGCGGCGTAGGCCCCACTTGATGCTTAGGCCCGATCCGGAGTCCTAAGTGACCCTTATGTGAGAGGGAGGATGGATGCATCCAAAAAACACTATGCATAGCACTTTCGATTCATTGATATTGTGTCCGCACCAGAAAACGGCCCGGAAAAGCGTCCAAACGCCATTTTTTGGGGTCCAAACGATATTTTACGCCTAGAGCTCTTTTGGAGCTTCACGAAAAGTGGTTGGTGGCAGCATACGGCCTCACGGTCTTCCAGCTACGCATTTTGGAAGTTTCAGATAGAAATACAGAAAAAAATTAACAAAAAAAGGGGTGCAACACGAGGACTTCCCGGGAGGTCACCCATCCTAGTACTACTCTCGCCCAAGCACGCTTAACTGCGGAGTTCTGATGGGATCCGGTGCATTAGTGCTGGTATGATCGCACCCAGTTTGTTTATGACGCGCAAACGCATATATGCCTTTCCGAGAGGATCTTGAACGTTTATTCGGCGGCGTAGGCCCCACTTGATGCTTAGGCCCGATCCGGAGTCCTAAGTGACCCTTATGTGAGAGGGAGGATGGATGCATCCAAAAAACACTATGCATAGCACTTTCGATTCATTGATATTGTGTCCGCACCAGAAAACGGCCCGGAAAAGCGTCCAAACGCCATTTTTTGGGGTCCAAACGATATTTTACGCCTAGAGCTCTTTTGGAGCTTCACGAAAAGTGGTTGGTGGCAGCATACGGCCTCACGGTCTTCCAGCTACGCATTTTGGAAGTTTCAGATAGAAATACAGAAAAAAATTAACAAAAAAAGGGGTGCAACACGAGGACTTCCCGGGAGGTCACCCATCCTAGTACTACTCTCGCCCAAGCACGCTTAACTGCGGAGTTCTGATGGGATCCGGTGCATTAGTGCTGGTATGATCGCACCCGTTTGTTTATGACGCGCAAACGCATATATGCCTTTCCGAGAGGATCTTGAACGTTTATTCGGCGGCGTAGGCCCCACTTGATGCTTAGGCCCGATCCGGAGTCCTAAGTGACCCTTATGTGAGAGGGAGGATGGATGCATCCAAAAAACACTATGCATAGCACTTTCGATTCATTGATTTGTGTCCGCACCAGAAAACGGCCCGGAAAAGCGTCCAAACGCCATTTTTTGGGGTCCAAACGATATTTTACGCCTAGAGCTCTTTTGGAGCTTCACGAAAAGTGGTTGGTGGCAGCATACGGCCTCACGGTCTTCCAGCTACGCATTTTGGAAGTTTCAGATAGAAATACAGAAAAAAATTAACAAAAAAAGGGGTGCAACACGAGGACTTCCCGGGAGGTCACCCATCCTAGTACTACTCTCGCCCAAGCACGCTTAACTGCGGAGTTCTGATGGGATCCGGTGCATTAGTGCTGGTATGATCGCACCCGTTTGTTTATGACGCGCAAACGCATATATGCCTTTCCGAGAGGATCTTGAACGTTTATTCGGCGGCGTAGGCCCCACTTGATGCTTAGGCCCGATCCGGAGTCCTAAGTGACCCTTATGTGAGAGGGAGGATGGATGCATCCAAAAAACACTATGCATAGCACTTTCGATTCATTGATTTTGTGTCCGCACCAGAAAACGGCCCGGAAAAGCGTCCAAACGCCATTTTTTGGGGTCCAAACGATATTTTACGCCTAGAGCTCTTTTGGAGCTTCACGAAAAGTGGTTGGTGGCAGCATACGGCCTCACGGTCTTCCAGCTACGCATTTTGGAAGTTTCAGATAGAAATACAGAAAAAAATTAACAAAAAAAGGGGTGCAACACGAGGACTTCCCGGGAGGTCACCCATCCTAGTACTACTCTCGCCCAAGCACGCTTAACTGCGGAGTTCTGATGGGATCCGGTGCATTAGTGCTGGTATGATCGCACCCAGTTTGTTTATGACGCGCAAACGCATATATGCCTTTCCGAGAGGATCTTGAACGTTTATTCGGCGGCGTAGGCCCCACTTGATGCTTAGGCCCGATCCGGAGTCCTAAGTGACCCTTATGTGAGAGGGAGGATGGATGCATCCAAAAAACACTATGCATAGCACTTTCGATTCATTGATATTGTGTCCGCACCAGAAAACGGCCCGGAAAAGCGTCCAAACGCCATTTTTTGGGGTCCAAACGATATTTTACGCCTAGAGCTCTTTTGGAGCTTCACGAAAAGTGGTTGGTGGCAGCATACGGCCTCACGGTCTTCCAGCTACGCATTTTGGAAGTTTCAGATAGAAATACAGAAAAAAATTAACAAAAAAAGGGGTGCAACACGAGGACTTCCCGGGAGGTCACCCATCCTAGTACTACTCTCGCCCAAGCACGCTTAACTGCGGAGTTCTGATGGGATCCGGTGCATTAGTGCTGGTATGATCGCACCCGTTTGTTTATGACGCGCAAACGCATATATGCCTTTCCGAGAGGATCTTGAACGTTTATTCGGCGGCGTAGGCCCCACTTGATGCTTAGGCCCGATCCGGAGTCCTAAGTGACCCTTATGTGAGAGGGAGGATGGATGCATCCAAAAAACACTATGCATAGCACTTTCGATTCATTGATTTGTGTCCGCACCAGAAAACGGCCCGGAAAAGCGTCCAAACGCCATTTTTTGGGGTCCAAACGATATTTTACGCCTAGAGCTCTTTTGGAGCTTCACGAAAAGTGGTTGGTGGCAGCATACGGCCTCACGGTCTTCCAGCTACGCATTTTGGAAGTTTCAGATAGAAATACAGAAAAAAATTAACAAAAAAAGGGGTGCAACACGAGGACTTCCCGGGAGGTCACCCATCCTAGTACTACTCTCGCCCAAGCACGCTTAACTGCGGAGTTCTGATGGGATCCGGTGCATTAGTGCTGGTATGATCGCACCCAGTTTGTTTATGACGCGCAAACGCATATATGCCTTTCCGAGAGGATCTTGAACGTTTATTCGGCGGCGTAGGCCCCACTTGATGCTTAGGCCCGATCCGGAGTCCTAAGTGACCCTTATGTGAGAGGGAGGATGGATGCATCCAAAAAACACTATGCATAGCACTTTCGATTCATTGATTTTGTGTCCGCACCAGAAAACGGCCCGGAAAAGCGTCCAAACGCCATTTTTTGGGGTCCAAACGATATTTTACGCCTAGAGCTCTTTTGGAGCTTCACGAAAAGTGGTTGGTGGCAGCATACGGCCTCACGGTCTTCCAGCTACGCATTTTGGAAGTTTCAGATAGAAATACAGAAAAAAATTAACAAAAAAAGGGGTGCAACACGAGGACTTCCCGGGAGGTCACCCATCCTAGTACTACTCTCGCCCAAGCACGCTTAACTGCGGAGTTCTGATGGGATCCGGTGCATTAGTGCTGGTATGATCGCACCCGTTTGTTTATGACGCGCAAACGCATATATGCCTTTCCGAGAGGATCTTGAACGTTTATTCGGCGGCGTAGGCCCCACTTGATGCTTAGGCCCGATCCGGAGTCCTAAGTGACCCTTATGTGAGAGGGAGGATGGATGCATCCAAAAAACACTATGCATAGCACTTTCGATTCATTGATTTTGTGTCCGCACCAGAAAACGGCCCGGAAAAGCGTCCAAACGCCATTTTTTGGGGTCCAAACGATATTTTACGCCTAGAGCTCTTTTGGAGCTTCACGAAAAGTGGTTGGTGGCAGCATACGGCCTCACGGTCTTCCAGCTACGCATTTTGGAAGTTTCAGATAGAAATACAGAAAAAAATTAACAAAAAAAGGGGTGCAACACGAGGACTTCCCGGGAGGTCACCCATCCTAGTACTACTCTCGCCCAAGCACGCTTAACTGCGGAGTTCTGATGGGATCCGGTGCATTAGTGCTGGTATGATCGCACCCGTTTGTTTATGACGCGCAAACGCATATATGCCTTTCCGAGAGGATCTTGAACGTTTATTCGGCGGCGTAGGCCCCACTTGATGCTTAGGCCCGATCCGGAGTCCTAAGTGACCCTTATGTGAGAGGGAGGATGGATGCATCCAAAAAACACTATGCATAGCACTTTCGATTCATTGATTTGTGTCCGCACCAGAAAACGGCCCGGAAAAGCGTCCAAACGCCATTTTTTGGGGTCCAAACGATATTTTACGCCTAGAGCTCTTTTGGAGCTTCACGAAAAGTGGTTGGTGGCAGCATACGGCCTCACGGTCTTCCAGCTACGCATTTTGGAAGTTTCAGATAGAAATACAGAAAAAAATTAACAAAAAAAGGGGTGCAACACGAGGACTTCCCGGGAGGTCACCCATCCTAGTACTACTCTCGCCCAAGCACGCTTAACTGCGGAGTTCTGATGGGATCCGGTGCATTAGTGCTGGTATGATCGCACCCGTTTGTTTATGACGCGCAAACGCATATATGCCTTTCCGAGAGGATCTTGAACGTTTATTCGGCGGCGTAGGCCCCACTTGATGCTTAGGCCCGATCCGGAGTCCTAAGTGACCCTTATGTGAGAGGGAGGATGGATGCATCCAAAAAACACTATGCATAGCACTTTCGATTCATTGATTTGTGTCCGCACCAGAAAACGGCCCGGAAAAGCGTCCAAACGCCATTTTTTGGGGTCCAAACGATATTTTACGCCTAGAGCTCTTTTGGAGCTTCACGAAAAGTGGTTGGTGGCAGCATACGGCCTCACGGTCTTCCAGCTACGCATTTTGGAAGTTTCAGATAGAAATACAGAAAAAAATTAACAAAAAAAGGGGTGCAACACGAGGACTTCCCGGGAGGTCACCCATCCTAGTACTACTCTCGCCCAAGCACGCTTAACTGCGGAGTTCTGATGGGATCCGGTGCATTAGTGCTGGTATGATCGCACCCAGTTTGTTTATGACGCGCAAACGCATATATGCCTTTCCGAGAGGATCTTGAACGTTTATTCGGCGGCGTAGGCCCCACTTGATGCTTAGGCCCGATCCGGAGTCCTAAGTGACCCTTATGTGAGAGGGAGGATGGATGCATCCAAAAAACACTATGCATAGCACTTTCGATTCATTGATTTGTGTCCGCACCAGAAAACGGCCCGGAAAAGCGTCCAAACGCCATTTTTTGGGGTCCAAACGATATTTTACGCCTAGAGCTCTTTTGGAGCTTCACGAAAAGTGGTTGGTGGCAGCATACGGCCTCACGGTCTTCCAGCTACGCATTTTGGAAGTTTCAGATAGAAATACAGAAAAAAATTAACAAAAAAAGGGGTGCAACACGAGGACTTCCCGGGAGGTCACCCATCCTAGTACTACTCTCGCCCAAGCACGCTTAACTGCGGAGTTCTGATGGGATCCGGTGCATTAGTGCTGGTATGATCGCACCCGTTTGTTTATGACGCGCAAACGCATATATGCCTTTCCGAGAGGATCTTGAACGTTTATTCGGCGGCGTAGGCCCCACTTGATGCTTAGGCCCGATCCGGAGTCCTAAGTGACCCTTATGTGAGAGGGAGGATGGATGCATCCAAAAAACACTATGCATAGCACTTTCGATTCATTGATTTGTGTCCGCACCAGAAAACGGCCCGGAAAAGCGTCCAAACGCCATTTTTTGGGGTCCAAACGATATTTTACGCCTAGAGCTCTTTTGGAGCTTCACGAAAAGTGGTTGGTGGCAGCATACGGCCTCACGGTCTTCCAGCTACGCATTTTGGAAGTTTCAGATAGAAATACAGAAAAAAATTAACAAAAAAAGGGGTGCAACACGAGGACTTCCCGGGAGGTCACCCATCCTAGTACTACTCTCGCCCAAGCACGCTTAACTGCGGAGTTCTGATGGGATCCGGTGCATTAGTGCTGGTATGATCGCACCCAGTTTGTTTATGACGCGCAAACGCATATATGCCTTTCCGAGAGGATCTTGAACGTTTATTCGGCGGCGTAGGCCCCACTTGATGCTTAGGCCCGATCCGGAGTCCTAAGTGACCCTTATGTGAGAGGGAGGATGGATGCATCCAAAAAACACTATGCATAGCACTTTCGATTCATTGATTGTGTCCGCACCAGAAAACGGCCCGGAAAAGCGTCCAAACGCCATTTTTTGGGGTCCAAACGATATTTTACGCCTAGAGCTCTTTTGGAGCTTCACGAAAAGTGGTTGGTGGCAGCATACGGCCTCACGGTCTTCCAGCTACGCATTTTGGAAGTTTCAGATAGAAATACAGAAAAAAATTAACAAAAAAAGGGGTGCAACACGAGGACTTCCCGGGAGGTCACCCATCCTAGTACTACTCTCGCCCAAGCACGCTTAACTGCGGAGTTCTGATGGGATCCGGTGCATTAGTGCTGGTATGATCGCACCCGTTTGTTTATGACGCGCAAACGCATATATGCCTTTCCGAGAGGATCTTGAACGTTTATTCGGCGGCGTAGGCCCCACTTGATGCTTAGGCCCGATCCGGAGTCCTAAGTGACCCTTATGTGAGAGGGAGGATGGATGCATCCAAAAAACACTATGCATAGCACTTTCGATTCATTGATTTGTGTCCGCACCAGAAAACGGCCCGGAAAAGCGTCCAAACGCCATTTTTTGGGGTCCAAACGATATTTTACGCCTAGAGCTCTTTTGGAGCTTCACGAAAAGTGGTTGGTGGCAGCATACGGCCTCACGGTCTTCCAGCTACGCATTTTGGAAGTTTCAGATAGAAATACAGAAAAAAATTAACAAAAAAAGGGGTGCAACACGAGGACTTCCCGGGAGGTCACCCATCCTAGTACTACTCTCGCCCAAGCACGCTTAACTGCGGAGTTCTGATGGGATCCGGTGCATTAGTGCTGGTATGATCGCACCCAGTTTGTTTATGACGCGCAAACGCATATATGCCTTTCCGAGAGGATCTTGAACGTTTATTCGGCGGCGTAGGCCCCACTTGATGCTTAGGCCCGATCCGGAGTCCTAAGTGACCCTTATGTGAGAGGGAGGATGGATGCATCCAAAAAACACTATGCATAGCACTTTCGATTCATTGATTTTGTGTCCGCACCAGAAAACGGCCCGGAAAAGCGTCCAAACGCCATTTTTTGGGGTCCAAACGATATTTTACGCCTAGAGCTCTTTTGGAGCTTCACGAAAAGTGGTTGGTGGCAGCATACGGCCTCACGGTCTTCCAGCTACGCATTTTGGAAGTTTCAGATAGAAATACAGAAAAAAATTAACAAAAAAAGGGGTGCAACACGAGGACTTCCCGGGAGGTCACCCATCCTAGTACTACTCTCGCCCAAGCACGCTTAACTGCGGAGTTCTGATGGGATCCGGTGCATTAGTGCTGGTATGATCGCACCCGTTTGTTTATGACGCGCAAACGCATATATGCCTTTCCGAGAGGATCTTGAACGTTTATTCGGCGGCGTAGGCCCCACTTGATGCTTAGGCCCGATCCGGAGTCCTAAGTGACCCTTATGTGAGAGGGAGGATGGATGCATCCAAAAAACACTATGCATAGCACTTTCGATTCATTGATTTGTGTCCGCACCAGAAAACGGCCCGGAAAAGCGTCCAAACGCCATTTTTTGGGGTCCAAACGATATTTTACGCCTAGAGCTCTTTTGGAGCTTCACGAAAAGTGGTTGGTGGCAGCATACGGCCTCACGGTCTTCCAGCTACGCATTTTGGAAGTTTCAGATAGAAATACAGAAAAAAATTAACAAAAAAAGGGGTGCAACACGAGGACTTCCCGGGAGGTCACCCATCCTAGTACTACTCTCGCCCAAGCACGCTTAACTGCGGAGTTCTGATGGGATCCGGTGCATTAGTGCTGGTATGATCGCACCCGTTTGTTTATGACGCGCAAACGCATATATGCCTTTCCGAGAGGATCTTGAACGTTTATTCGGCGGCGTAGGCCCCACTTGATGCTTAGGCCCGATCCGGAGTCCTAAGTGACCCTTATGTGAGAGGGAGGATGGATGCATCCAAAAAACACTATGCATAGCACTTTCGATTCATTGATTTTGTGTCCGCACCAGAAAACGGCCCGGAAAAGCGTCCAAACGCCATTTTTTGGGGTCCAAACGATATTTTACGCCTAGAGCTCTTTTGGAGCTTCACGAAAAGTGGTTGGTGGCAGCATACGGCCTCACGGTCTTCCAGCTACGCATTTTGGAAGTTTCAGATAGAAATACAGAAAAAAATTAACAAAAAAAGGGGTGCAACACGAGGACTTCCCGGGAGGTCACCCATCCTAGTACTACTCTCGCCCAAGCACGCTTAACTGCGGAGTTCTGATGGGATCCGGTGCATTAGTGCTGGTATGATCGCACCCGTTTGTTTATGACGCGCAAACGCATATATGCCTTTCCGAGAGGATCTTGAACGTTTATTCGGCGGCGTAGGCCCCACTTGATGCTTAGGCCCGATCCGGAGTCCTAAGTGACCCTTATGTGAGAGGGAGGATGGATGCATCCAAAAAACACTATGCATAGCACTTTCGATTCATTGATTTTGTGTCCGCACCAGAAAACGGCCCGGAAAAGCGTCCAAACGCCATTTTTTGGGGTCCAAACGATATTTTACGCCTAGAGCTCTTTTGGAGCTTCACGAAAAGTGGTTGGTGGCAGCATACGGCCTCACGGTCTTCCAGCTACGCATTTTGGAAGTTTCAGATAGAAATACAGAAAAAAATTAACAAAAAAAGGGGTGCAACACGAGGACTTCCCGGGAGGTCACCCATCCTAGTACTACTCTCGCCCAAGCACGCTTACTGCGGAGTTCTGATGGGATCCGGTGCATTAGTGCTGGTATGATCGCACCCGTTTGTTTATGACGCGCAAACGCATATATGCCTTTCCGAGAGGATCTTGAACGTTTATTCGGCGGCGTAGGCCCCACTTGATGCTTAGGCCCGATCCGGAGTCCTAAGTGACCCTTATGTGAGAGGGAGGATGGATGCATCCAAAAAACACTATGCATAGCACTTTCGATTCATTGATTTTGTGTCCGCACCAGAAAACGGCCCGGAAAAGCGTCCAAACGCCATTTTTTGGGGTCCAAACGATATTTTACGCCTAGAGCTCTTTTGGAGCTTCACGAAAAGTGGTTGGTGGCAGCATACGGCCTCACGGTCTTCCAGCTACGCATTTTGGAAGTTTCAGATAGAAATACAGAAAAAAATTAACAAAAAAAGGGGTGCAACACGAGGACTTCCCGGGAGGTCACCCATCCTAGTACTACTCTCGCCCAAGCACGCTTAACTGCGGAGTTCTGATGGGATCCGGTGCATTAGTGCTGGTATGATCGCACCCGTTTGTTTATGACGCGCAAACGCATATATGCCTTTCCGAGAGGATCTTGAACGTTTATTCGGCGGCGTAGGCCCCACTTGATGCTTAGGCCCGATCCGGAGTCCTAAGTGACCCTTATGTGAGAGGGAGGATGGATGCATCCAAAAAACACTATGCATAGCACTTTCGATTCATTGATTTTGTGTCCGCACCAGAAAACGGCCCGGAAAAGCGTCCAAACGCCATTTTTTGGGGTCCAAACGATATTTTACGCCTAGAGCTCTTTTGGAGCTTCACGAAAAGTGGTTGGTGGCAGCATACGGCCTCACGGTCTTCCAGCTACGCATTTTGGAAGTTTCAGATAGAAATACAGAAAAAAATTAACAAAAAAAGGGGTGCAACACGAGGACTTCCCGGGAGGTCACCCATCCTAGTACTACTCTCGCCCAAGCACGCTTAACTGCGGAGTTCTGATGGGATCCGGTGCATTAGTGCTGGTATGATCGCACCCGTTTGTTTATGACGCGCAAACGCATATATGCCTTTCCGAGAGGATCTTGAACGTTTATTCGGCGGCGTAGGCCCCACTTGATGCTTAGGCCCGATCCGGAGTCCTAAGTGACCCTTATGTGAGAGGGAGGATGGATGCATCCAAAAAACACTATGCATAGCACTTTCGATTCATTGATTTTGTGTCCGCACCAGAAAACGGCCCGGAAAAGCGTCCAAACGCCATTTTTTGGGGTCCAAACGATATTTTACGCCTAGAGCTCTTTTGGAGCTTCACGAAAAGTGGTTGGTGGCAGCATACGGCCTCACGGTCTTCCAGCTACGCATTTTGGAAGTTTCAGATAGAAATACAGAAAAAAATTAACAAAAAAAGGGGTGCAACACGAGGACTTCCCGGGAGGTCACCCATCCTAGTACTACTCTCGCCCAAGCACGCTTAACTGCGGAGTTCTGATGGGATCCGGTGCATTAGTGCTGGTATGATCGCACCCGTTTGTTTATGACGCGCAAACGCATATATGCCTTTCCGAGAGGATCTTGAACGTTTATTCGGCGGCGTAGGCCCCACTTGATGCTTAGGCCCGATCCGGAGTCCTAAGTGACCCTTATGTGAGAGGGAGGATGGATGCATCCAAAAAACACTATGCATAGCACTTTCGATTCATTGATTTTGTGTCCGCACCAGAAAACGGCCCGGAAAAGCGTCCAAACGCCATTTTTTGGGGTCCAAACGATATTTTACGCCTAGAGCTCTTTTGGAGCTTCACGAAAAGTGGTTGGTGGCAGCATACGGCCTCACGGTCTTCCAGCTACGCATTTTGGAAGTTTCAGATAGAAATACAGAAAAAAATTAACAAAAAAAGGGGTGCAACACGAGGACTTCCCGGGAGGTCACCCATCCTAGTACTACTCTCGCCCAAGCACGCTTAACTGCGGAGTTCTGATGGGATCCGGTGCATTAGTGCTGGTATGATCGCACCCGTTTGTTTATGACGCGCAAACGCATATATGCCTTTCCGAGAGGATCTTGAACGTTTATTCGGCGGCGTAGGCCCCACTTGATGCTTAGGCCCGATCCGGAGTCCTAAGTGACCCTTATGTGAGAGGGAGGATGGATGCATCCAAAAAACACTATGCATAGCACTTTCGATTCATTGATTTTGTGTCCGCACCAGAAAACGGCCCGGAAAAGCGTCCAAACGCCATTTTTTGGGGTCCAAACGATATTTTACGCCTAGAGCTCTTTTGGAGCTTCACGAAAAGTGGTTGGTGGCAGCATACGGCCTCACGGTCTTCCAGCTACGCATTTTGGAAGTTTCAGATAGAAATACAGAAAAAAATTAACAAAAAAAGGGGTGCAACACGAGGACTTCCCGGGAGGTCACCCATCCTAGTACTACTCTCGCCCAAGCACGCTTAACTGCGGAGTTCTGATGGGATCCGGTGCATTAGTGCTGGTATGATCGCACCCGTTTGTTTATGACGCGCAAACGCATATATGCCTTTCCGAGAGGATCTTGAACGTTTATTCGGCGGCGTAGGCCCCACTTGATGCTTAGGCCCGATCCGGAGTCCTAAGTGACCCTTATGTGAGAGGGAGGATGGATGCATCCAAAAAACACTATGCATAGCACTTTCGATTCATTGATTTTGTGTCCGCACCAGAAAACGGCCCGGAAAAGCGTCCAAACGCCATTTTTTGGGGTCCAAACGATATTTTACGCCTAGAGCTCTTTTGGAGCTTCACGAAAAGTGGTTGGTGGCAGCATACGGCCTCACGGTCTTCCAGCTACGCATTTTGGAAGTTTCAGATAGAAATACAGAAAAAAATTAACAAAAAAAGGGGTGCAACACGAGGACTTCCCGGGAGGTCACCCATCCTAGTACTACTCTCGCCCAAGCACGCTTAACTGCGGAGTTCTGATGGGATCCGGTGCATTAGTGCTGGTATGATCGCACCCGTTTGTTTATGACGCGCAAACGCATATATGCCTTTCCGAGAGGATCTTGAACGTTTATTCGGCGGCGTAGGCCCCACTTGATGCTTAGGCCCGATCCGGAGTCCTAAGTGACCCTTATGTGAGAGGGAGGATGGATGCATCCAAAAAACACTATGCATAGCACTTTCGATTCATTGATTTTGTGTCCGCACCAGAAAACGGCCCGGAAAAGCGTCCAAACGCCATTTTTTGGGGTCCAAACGATATTTTACGCCTAGAGCTCTTTTGGAGCTTCACGAAAAGTGGTTGGTGGCAGCATACGGCCTCACGGTCTTCCAGCTACGCATTTTGGAAGTTTCAGATAGAAATACAGAAAAAAATTAACAAAAAAAGGGGTGCAACACGAGGACTTCCCGGGAGGTCACCCATCCTAGTACTACTCTCGCCCAAGCACGCTTAACTGCGGAGTTCTGATGGGATCCGGTGCATTAGTGCTGGTATGATCGCACCCGTTTGTTTATGACGCGCAAACGCATATATGCCTTTCCGAGAGGATCTTGAACGTTTATTCGGCGGCGTAGGCCCCACTTGATGCTTAGGCCCGATCCGGAGTCCTAAGTGACCCTTATGTGAGAGGGAGGATGGATGCATCCAAAAAACACTATGCATAGCACTTTCGATTCATTGATTTTGTGTCCGCACCAGAAAACGGCCCGGAAAAGCGTCCAAACGCCATTTTTTGGGGTCCAAACGATATTTTACGCCTAGAGCTCTTTTGGAGCTTCACGAAAAGTGGTTGGTGGCAGCATACGGCCTCACGGTCTTCCAGCTACGCATTTTGGAAGTTTCAGATAGAAATACAGAAAAAAATTAACAAAAAAAGGGGTGCAACACGAGGACTTCCCGGGAGGTCACCCATCCTAGTACTACTCTCGCCCAAGCACGCTTAACTGCGGAGTTCTGATGGGATCCGGTGCATTAGTGCTGGTATGATCGCACCCGTTTGTTTATGACGCGCAAACGCATATATGCCTTTCCGAGAGGATCTTGAACGTTTATTCGGCGGCGTAGGCCCCACTTGATGCTTAGGCCCGATCCGGAGTCCTAAGTGACCCTTATGTGAGAGGGAGGATGGATGCATCCAAAAAACACTATGCATAGCACTTTCGATTCATTGATTTTGTGTCCGCACCAGAAAACGGCCCGGAAAAGCGTCCAAACGCCATTTTTTGGGGTCCAAACGATATTTTACGCCTAGAGCTCTTTTGGAGCTTCACGAAAAGTGGTTGGTGGCAGCATACGGCCTCACGGTCTTCCAGCTACGCATTTTGGAAGTTTCAGATAGAAATACAGAAAAAAATTAACAAAAAAAGGGGTGCAACACGAGGACTTCCCGGGAGGTCACCCATCCTAGTACTACTCTCGCCCAAGCACGCTTAACTGCGGAGTTCTGATGGGATCCGGTGCATTAGTGCTGGTATGATCGCACCCGTTTGTTTATGACGCGCAAACGCATATATGCCTTTCCGAGAGGATCTTGAACGTTTATTCGGCGGCGTAGGCCCCACTTGATGCTTAGGCCCGATCCGGAGTCCTAAGTGACCCTTATGTGAGAGGGAGGATGGATGCATCCAAAAAACACTATGCATAGCACTTTCGATTCATTGATTTTGTGTCCGCACCAGAAAACGGCCCGGAAAAGCGTCCAAACGCCATTTTTTGGGGTCCAAACGATATTTTACGCCTAGAGCTCTTTTGGAGCTTCACGAAAAGTGGTTGGTGGCAGCATACGGCCTCACGGTCTTCCAGCTACGCATTTTGGAAGTTTCAGATAGAAATACAGAAAAAAATTAACAAAAAAAGGGGTGCAACACGAGGACTTCCCGGGAGGTCACCCATCCTAGTACTACTCTCGCCCAAGCACGCTTAACTGCGGAGTTCTGATGGGATCCGGTGCATTAGTGCTGGTATGATCGCACCCGTTTGTTTATGACGCGCAAACGCATATATGCCTTTCCGAGAGGATCTTGAACGTTTATTCGGCGGCGTAGGCCCCACTTGATGCTTAGGCCCGATCCGGAGTCCTAAGTGACCCTTATGTGAGAGGGAGGATGGATGCATCCAAAAAACACTATGCATAGCACTTTCGATTCATTGATTTTGTGTCCGCACCAGAAAACGGCCCGGAAAAGCGTCCAAACGCCATTTTTTGGGGTCCAAACGATATTTTACGCCTAGAGCTCTTTTGGAGCTTCACGAAAAGTGGTTGGTGGCAGCATACGGCCTCACGGTCTTCCAGCTACGCATTTTGGAAGTTTCAGATAGAAATACAGAAAAAAATTAACAAAAAAAGGGGTGCAACACGAGGACTTCCCGGGAGGTCACCCATCCTAGTACTACTCTCGCCCAAGCACGCTTAACTGCGGAGTTCTGATGGGATCCGGTGCATTAGTGCTGGTATGATCGCACCCGTTTGTTTATGACGCGCAAACGCATATATGCCTTTCCGAGAGGATCTTGAACGTTTATTCGGCGGCGTAGGCCCCACTTGATGCTTAGGCCCGATCCGGAGTCCTAAGTGACCCTTATGTGAGAGGGAGGATGGATGCATCCAAAAAACACTATGCATAGCACTTTCGATTCATTGATTTTGTGTCCGCACCAGAAAACGGCCCGGAAAAGCGTCCAAACGCCATTTTTTGGGGTCCAAACGATATTTTACGCCTAGAGCTCTTTTGGAGCTTCACGAAAAGTGGTTGGTGGCAGCATACGGCCTCACGGTCTTCCAGCTACGCATTTTGGAAGTTTCAGATAGAAATACAGAAAAAAATTAACAAAAAAAGGGGTGCAACACGAGGACTTCCCGGGAGGTCACCCATCCTAGTACTACTCTCGCCCAAGCACGCTTAACTGCGGAGTTCTGATGGGATCCGGTGCATTAGTGCTGGTATGATCGCACCCGTTTGTTTATGACGCGCAAACGCATATATGCCTTTCCGAGAGGATCTTGAACGTTTATTCGGCGGCGTAGGCCCCACTTGATGCTTAGGCCCGATCCGGAGTCCTAAGTGACCCTTATGTGAGAGGGAGGATGGATGCATCCAAAAAACACTATGCATAGCACTTTCGATTCATTGATTTTGTGTCCGCACCAGAAAACGGCCCGGAAAAGCGTCCAAACGCCATTTTTTGGGGTCCAAACGATATTTTACGCCTAGAGCTCTTTTGGAGCTTCACGAAAAGTGGTTGGTGGCAGCATACGGCCTCACGGTCTTCCAGCTACGCATTTTGGAAGTTTCAGATAGAAATACAGAAAAAAATTAACAAAAAAAGGGGTGCAACACGAGGACTTCCCGGGAGGTCACCCATCCTAGTACTACTCTCGCCCAAGCACGCTTACTGCGGAGTTCTGATGGGATCCGGTGCATTAGTGCTGGTATGATCGCACCCATTTGTTGATGACGCGCAAACGCATATATGCCTTTCCGAGAGGATCTTGAACGTTTATTCGGCGTAGGCCCCAAACA
>CACVBM020001744.1:10000-21489 GCA_902728155.2 Microthlaspi erraticum | reverse complement strand
ATGCTATGGACTGGAGAAGCTCCAAAAGCTGAATCACTTAAAGAGCAATGGAGTCTTACTTAAACGCTCCTCAAGGCTTCTTGCTCTGTTGCCATGGAAGCACAATTGGTGCCGGTCCTACTCTTTCTTCAACCATACATTCTTCTGTCAAGCAAATCGTCGATTCCAGCTTCAGATTGTTGCGCGGCTCCGTCTCCTTATACGTTAATCCATACTAACTAACGTTTCTACGCTTTCTTCTTAGTTCATATCTAAAAATCTTTAGATGGAACTGTTCTATGCTCTCTGTCTGCAGAAGGATCATATGAGAAGGGGAAGAAGCCGTCAATTCCGAAGATTTCAGGAGCAGTTTGGGAAGCATGTTCCAGTTTCAAGAAAGTCCCTGGAACAAACAGAGATTGGTAGAGGGATCACGCAGGTTGCGGTTTCGATGAAGGATGTTCCTAGGGAGATGATGAACGAAGTCAAGCCAGCTGGTGATGATCACAACTCAGATGATGGTGATGAGGATGAGGACGATGATTTTGGTGATGATTTGTCTCGTGAAGAAATGGAAGCAGCGAAAATTGTTGCTGAGATTGTCTCTGACACGATCTCTCTGATTAGAGAGCTCATCCGAGTTATCACCGCCTGGGATGATGAAGATGGAGAATGCAAAGGACGAGAGCGGGTTTGTGGACTCGCTTGAGAAGCTTTTGAAGCAGTGTCAAGGAACAGGAGCGCATATCGACGAGCTTGGAGCTTGCGTTTATCCGCCGCAGGAGATTAGTAAGATGAAGCAAGCGGTGGAGGTAATAGAGGGGAATGTTGATGAGTTCGAGGCTGAAGTTGAGCGTTTGCAGAGTTCTTCAGACGCGTTTTCGGGAGCTTGTGGGAAGCTGCGAAGGTCGATCAAACACATGGAGACTGAGTTGGATAAAAGATGTGAAGATGAAGTCGTTGTTGAAATGCAGAATGTTACTCTTGGAAGTTATAAAAGTTTGGATTTTTTTGCAATATTTCTTTGAAGTTTCGATTTTTCTTTTTTAGTCTTTTTTTTGCTTCGGTCGGAAAGTGGAGCATGTGTCTTTTTAAGATTCATGTAATATGTGTTGTTCAGTGTGTTGCTTACATTTCCCAAAAATCTATAGATATGTAACTCCAATGTTGAAAAACTACTCAGTTCTTGCTAAACTATAGTGGACATTTTGTTGGTTGCGATGAGTTTTGGGTAGTAAATCAAATCTATCTACATCTGAATAGAAATCTCATATTTGGCATTCTTGGTCAAGGTAAAGGAGTTTCCATCTTTGTGATTTTGGTATATATCATTGTTGTGTGTGGTTTTTTAAGCAAAATGCCTCCAAGTTCTTGAGTTAACAGAAACATAGTGGAATCAACCATATCTTGAATTTATTAACTTTCAATTTTTTTCCTTTTCTTTGATCATTGCATGTCAAAGAACCTTAGCATCTGGTTTATTCTGCTTTGCAAGAGTCCTGCTAAAGAATTTTTAGATGAATGACTACGGCAAGAAATATTGTTTGTCTCAGGTGGAAGCAATCGCCAGCTGTGGAGGTCAGGTGACTACTGATGGCAATAAGATACAAACAAGTGGTGTGAAACATCATCAAAGCAAGACAACCTGCAGCTCAGAGAGAGGAAATTTTCAGACTAAACCTTATAGACAGTATTTTAAGTGTTTTCTAAATTATAAATATTGTACAAATTTGTGAAATGATTCTAAAGAAACACAACATGCAAGTAAAATAATAATGGAAAATATGCAAAATGAACATAAATGAAAGTATTAACATAAATATTGTAGAAGACAAAAATCCGCGCAGCTACTTTCCTATATTTTCATGTTTTTATTAAAAATAAAATAATATTTTAAACAACTATAACTATATAATCCCGCGAGTTGCGCGGGTGCTCTCCTAGTAAGTATAATAAGATATAAAAAATATTCAGAAAAGATATGGGCCAATAACAAAAACATTTTCCCGGCGGGCCATAGACGAACTTTTTTTGTGGATATGATTATAAGATCTTTTTTTATCCATAATACAGCACAGGCTCCGTTCTGTCAAAACAGATTCTTCTAAGGGGGAAATTGGCAAAGTACCCCAAAAAAAGGCCACTGTTATCTTTTTACCATTTTTTTGAATTTGGTCACTTTTTGCTTTAATTGTCCTTCAATATTGTTAAAACCTCATAATGAATTTTTTTTAAGTGAGCAAAATTTCTAAAATTCCTAAAAATGATGTCAAGAATGTGTAAAATAGTTGAACATTTTTAAAAATATTTTGGATGGTTAGAAAGTTATTTGAAGTTTTTGTTCTACAAAGTAAATTATCAAAGCAGAATACGTTTTCTACAAGATATCCGCACGTCTAACCGCCGTAGAATATGATATCTACAACTTCTTCATTCATTTTCCGGATTAGACTTCAATATCTACCATATATAATACACTCTACCATTTTGTAGATTTCGCTCCAAATATATTCTACAAAATACACCATCCGCTACTAATCGTAGATTTCAAATTCTATGGTAAACACTGCTATCTACCGGTCCTAGTTTTCGTGTACTACATATTTCATGTTTTTCTGCATGGCGTAGAACCAGTGATCTACTAAAAAGAAGACTTCTACAATCCGCAGTAATCGTGTTTCCACTGAATATTCTACTAAATAGGTGAGTTCCACATTTTATAGAGTTCAACTTCTGCCAAAATCCAGAGAATATTGCAACCAAATATTTTTCAAATCTTTGTTTCCTTATTTTCCTCCAACTATCTGAAAATATACCACGACTAATCCTCCATGGTCTTCCTTGTCTTCTTTATCCCCTCCTTCCTTTGTAGTCCTCTATCTCTCTATCATTTCTTAACTAATATGGTTCTATGTAGCTTGTGGTTCATGGAAAATGTTTTAATTTATTTTAAAATAAATAAGGTTCAAATTTATGTAGCTTATGCTTTGATATTTTAGAATTGTAGAAAATTTTCTAACCATCCAAAACAATTTTAAAAATATTCAAACATTTTACACATTCTTTAGATCATTTATAGGACTTTTAGAATTTTATTTATTTTAATTTTAATTTTTAATTTTGTTTTATTTATTTAATTTTTTTAAATCGAAAAATGTTTAAATTTCTAAAAAAACATTATCAACTCAATTTCAAGGTTAAAAATGGACAAATTGCCAAAAAAAAAGTGTTTTGAGACAAAGATCAAATGCAAAGGTGTAATGGGACAAAGAAACCTTTTTTTGGAGTATTTTGGCAATTTTCTCTTCTTTTAAACAAAACAAACATAGCCAATATACATATAAAGAAATAAATTCTTTTTAAAAAATTATGATGTTTTAAGGGATTTTTTTAAATTATCAAGTTAAGGAAAAAAATTGTGTTGTAAAATTTAGAAATTTTTGTATTTTTATGATTTTTTAGTGAAAATCTTGTTCAAATCATAGCTAGGCTGAGAGGGAATTAAAGCTGGCTACAACTGATGTTTCACTCATTGTGGATTGTGATGTGTCGCAGACTTGCAGACGAGAGTGACTTGGGTGTAGAGTTGAACGTAATTCCAGTTCAGATCTGCATTGGCGTTTTGTCTTATCCGAACTATTAATTAACGTTAATCTCAAGTCTATTACTTCAACCTCCATTATACGTACAAAGCTATAGACGATGGTTCACCCATACAAACTAGCTCATGGTCTTTACAAACTCAAGAGCCAGAACAAAATATATAAAGCTGGATTAAACATCCGAGCTTAGTTTGGTTCATTTCTTAGTAGTCAAATCACCAAATCTTACGCTTCGTGATAGAACAATAAACAAATACAACCATTCCAATGATCCCAAAAATTGTCAAATCCCTAATATATTAAAAATTAAAAGAAAAAACACTATTAAACTAACCTTTGTCTAATGTGTTATTAACAAAAATGTCATTGCTTATGTGTTATCACTAGGTTCACTCTCAAGCCATTTTTTAATTAAAACAAATTTTACTAGACAAATTACAATATATGCCATTGTATAAAATATCTTTATTTACTTAGAATTAAATGTTCAACTCACTAACATTACGTTAACCGAATTTAGCTCACTGGTTTATCAGCTCCATATATACAATCTATTGGTCATAACACAATTCGGTTTGGTTGACAAGAAAGTATATGAGATAAAGGATTATATTAAAAGAGAAAGAAGCCGAATTATACACATAGTTTTACCTGACAATTTGTTACATGTGCCCAGGATTGATTTTTAAAAATATATCTACATAGTTTTAATTTTAGAAGCACATTTTATTTAGTCCTACTCTACCAAACATATTATTCTGTCTAATGTGTGACGTGAAAAAAACAGGGAGAAGGCCATTAAACCATCAATTAATCAATTTAAACCGAATTAGAATTAAGGTTAGACAGAAGCTTTGTCATTAATAAATTAGTTGAGATAAAGATTATGAAAATGATATTAATTTGCATTAACATTTCCAGCAGGTTTCATATTTTTACTCATTGAAAGATATTGCAATGTTTAAAACTATTCATTTTATGGAAACCTAATAGGTTTCACCTATTAAATGAGAACGTACAGATCGGAGTCAAATTTCACGATTTTATGCGTGTCATATGCAATTTTTACATGTATGGAAACGTACAGATCAGAGTAACTTCCTATGTCACAGTTCATCATTAAAAATATTGATCGTCAAGTTATTTTGAATTTTAAATTTATGGTAAAGTAATATTCCAAGGTTTCCAAACACTTGATTGATAATCGGTGTAACGGAGGATTTATAATGTCGTCAATCACTTTAAAATCATTATCAAAAATATGATTCTCTGCACTTAATGTTGTGTTATATGATACCAAACCCTCGAACCTCCTCCCTTTTCTATATAAGGTCTTGACATACGAATGTCAACCTCACCTCAAAATCCATCGGAACATAACTCAATACAAAAAAGCTTAGTTTGTTAAGTATGTCTTCCTTAAGCTCTATCACTGATCTGAAATTTAAACTTTTCTTCCAAGACAATAACCAAGAACGTGTTATAAAATATGCTGAAAAACAAAGGGGTGTTTGCTGAAGCAGTAAATTCTTACATTTTTACAAAGAACTTCCTTGCGCAGGTCAATCCCTAGTGTATCTTAATTTGTATTACAAAAAAAAAAAAAAAAAAAAAAAAACTGTTCTTAATAAAGAACATAAATTACAACATTATAATAAAACATGAAGAGTATTTCCATTACTCTTACGTAAAACATTGAAAATATAAAGAAAACAAAAAGAGATAATAATCAGCAATTAAGCACCCATTAGGTACGTAGATCTCCATGGTGCCACAGATTTATGCCGTCGTCAATTTGACGACAAAATACATTTAGTTCCGTAATTTAGTGACGCAACTAAACCTTAGCCCAACCTCGAATCTGAGCATCAATGAAATTACCAAGGTAATTGTATGAAGCTTCCGAGGGATGAATGGAATCCCAAAACATATGATCCGAATGATGTGGACAAGTCTTTGTAAAGTCATTGCACAGGAAAGCCGCTTCCAAAAGCCCTGTTCCACAACATCCTTTCTTCGTCTCCTTGAACCCTAATTTCATTTCATTTGATTTTTAACAACTTTAGTATATATTGAAAAACTTAACAAGAAAAAAGTTATATGACTTGCGTAATTAGGAAGTAATGTACCATATTTTCTAGGGTTTTGGATCATGTCCATCAAAGGGCCATAGATGTTGGCATAAAGAATCTTGCTTCCTGTTAGAGACGCTTCGATTTGTGGCAAATGCTTCTTCAGTTTGTGATTGTATAAGACTGAGTCTTTGTTCTCTTGTTCCACGCAAGCCCTGGCGGTTTGCATTTTGGTGGTCATTTCGATTGGCAAACACCCAATCGGCGGCAACCCTGCAACAACAAATTTCCGGCAGCCTAAACCGTAAAGCTCCTGGACACACGTAAAAAAAAATTTGAGAGATTTAACCAGCCAAATATCAAAGAAAGAACAATTAGACCAAAGAAATTTATTTGACAATACTCTGACAAAACCGTCAAGCCTCTTGAGCACAAAGTCTTGGTAACCAGAGATCTGACGATAGTCTATGGACCTAATTTGGGAACCGGAAGAGGTAAGGAGTCCGAAATGTACCTCTGTGACTCCACATTGTGGAAACTCACTTGTAGTGTATAAGATGAACTAGATGGACCCATACTTATCCAAACATGGATTAATAGGTTCTACACATGACTATGAGGACAAACATGAGTGAAACGGTCTCAATCCAAGGGAGGAACATCAAATGGACCTAATTTGGGAACCGGAAGAGGTAAGGAGTCCGAAATGTACCTCTGTGACTCCACATTGTGGAAACTCACTTGTAGTGTATAAGATGAACTAGATGGACCCATACTTACCCAAACATGGATTAATAGGTTCTACACATGACTATGAGGACAAACATGAGTGAAACGGTCTCAATCCAAGGGAGGAACATCAAATGGACCTAATTTGGGAACCGGAAGAGGTAAGGAGTCCGAAATGTACCTCTGTGACTCCACATTGTGGAAACTCACTTGTAGTGTATAAGATGAACTAGATGGACCCATACTTACCCAAACATGGATTAATAGGTTCTACACATGACTATGAGGACAAACATGAGTGAAACGGTCTCAATCCAAGGGAGGAACATCAAATGGACCTAATTTGGGAACCGGAAGAGGTAAGGAGTCCGAAATGTACCTCTGTGACTCCACATTGTGGAAACTCACTTGTAGTGTATAAGATGAACTAGATGGACCCATACTTACCCAAACATGGATTAATAGGTTCTACACATGACTATGAGGACAAACATGAGTGAAACGGTCTCAATCCAAGGGAGGAACATCAAATGGACCTAATTTGGGAACCGGAAGAGGTAAGGAGTCCGAAATGTACCTCTGTGACTCCACATTGTGGAAACTCACTTGTAGTGTATAAGATGAACTAGATGGACCCATACTTACTCAAACATGGATTAATAGGTTCTACACATGACTATGAGGACAAACATGAGTGAAACGGTCTCAATCCAAGGGAGGAACATCAAATGGACCTAATTTGGGAACCGGAAGAGGTAAGGAGTCCGAAATGTACCTCTGTGACTCCACATTGTGGAAACTCACTTGTAGTGTATAAGATGAACTAGATGGACCCATACTTACCCAAACATGGATTAATAGGTTCTACACATGACTATGAGGACAAACATGAGTGAAACGGTCTCAATCCAAGGGAGGAACATCAAATGGACCTAATTTGGGAACCGGAAGAGGTAAGGAGTCCGAAATGTACCTCTGTGACTCCACATTGTGGAAACTCACTTGTAGTGTATAAGATGAACTAGATGGACCCATATATCCAAACATGGATTAATAGGTTCTACACATGACTATGAGGACAAACATGAGTGAAACGGTCTCAATCCAAGGGAGGAACATCAAATGGACCAAATTTGGGAACCGGAAGAGGTAAGGAGTCCGAAATGTACCTCTGTGACTCCACATTGTGGAAACTCACTTGTAGTGTATAAGATGAACTAGATGGACCCATACTTACCAAACATGGATTAATAGGTTCTACACATGACTATGAGGACAAACATGAGTGAAACGGTCTCAATCCAAGGGAGGAACATCAAATGGACCTAATTTGGGAACCGGAAGAGGTAAGGAGTCCGAAATGTACCTCTGTGACTCCACATTGTGGAAACTCACTTGTAGTGTATAAGATGAACTAGATGGACCCATACTTACCCAAACATGGATTAATAGGTTCTACACATGACTATGAGGACAAACATGAGTGAAACGGTCTCAATCCAAGGGAGGAACATCAAATGGACCTAATTTGGGAACCGGAAGAGGTAAGGAGTCCGAAATGTACCTCTGTGACTCCACATTGTGGAAACTCACTTGTAGTGTATAAGATGAACTAGATGGACCCATACTTACCAAACATGGATTAATAGGTTCTACACATGACTATGAGGACAAACATGAGTGAAACGGTCTCAATCCAAGGGAGGAACATCAAATGGACCTAATTTGGGAACCGGAAGAGGTAAGGAGTCCGAAATGTACCTCTGTGACTCCACATTGTGGAAACTCACTTGTAGTGTATAAGATGAACTAGATGGACCCATACTTACCAAACATGGATTAATAGGTTCTACACATGACTATGAGGACAAACATGAGTGAAACGGTCTCAATCCAAGGGAGGAACATCAAATGGACCTAATTTGGGAACCGGAAGAGGTAAGGAGTCCGAAATGTACCTCTGTGACTCCACATTGTGGAAACTCACTTGTAGTGTATAAGATGAACTAGATGGACCCATACTTACCCAAACATGGATTAATAGGTTCTACACATGACTATGAGGACAAACATGAGTGAAACGGTCTCAATCCAAGGGAGGAACATCAAATGGACCTAATTTGGGAACCGGAAGAGGTAAGGAGTCCGAAATGTACCTCTGTGACTCCACATTGTGGAAACTCACTTGTAGTGTATAAGATGAACTAGATGGACCCATACTTACCCAAACATGGATTAATAGGTTCTACACATGACTATGAGGACAAACATGAGTGAAACGGTCTCAATCCAAGGGAGGAACATCAAATGGACCTAATTTGGGAACCGGAAGAGGTAAGGAGTCCGAAATGTACCTCTGTGACTCCACATTGTGGAAACTCACTTGTAGTGTATAAGATGAACTAGATGGACCCATACTTACCCAAACATGGATTAATAGGTTCTACACATGACTATGAGGACAAACATGAGTGAAACGGTCTCAATCCAAGGGAGGAACATCAAATGGACCTAATTTGGGAACCGGAAGAGGTAAGGAGTCCGAAATGTACCTCTGTGACTCCACATTGTGGAAACTCACTTGTAGTGTATAAGATGAACTAGATGGACCCATACTTACCCAAACATGGATTAATAGGTTCTACACATGACTATGAGGACAAACATGAGTGAAACGGTCTCAATCCAAGGGAGGAACATCAAATGGACCTAATTTGGGAACCGGAAGAGGTAAGGAGTCCGAAATGTACCTCTGTGACTCCACATTGTGGAAACTCACTTGTAGTGTATAAGATGAACTAGATGGACCCATACTTACCCAAACATGGATTAATAGGTTCTACACATGACTATGAGGACAAACATGAGTGAAACGGTCTCAATCCAAGGGAGGAACATCAAATGGACCTAATTTGGGAACCGGAAGAGGTAAGGAGTCCGAAATGTACCTCTGTGACTCCACATTGTGGAAACTCACTTGTAGTGTATAAGATGAACTAGATGGACCCATACTTACCCAAACATGGATTAATAGGTTCTACACATGACTATGAGGACAAACATGAGTGAAACGGTCTCAATCCAAGGGAGGAACATCAAATGGACCTAATTTGGGAACCGGAAGAGGTAAGGAGTCCGAAATGTACCTCTGTGACTCCACATTGTGGAAACTCACTTGTAGTGTATAAGATGAACTAGATGGACCCATACTTACCCAAACATGGATTAATAGGTTCTACACATGACTATGAGGACAAACATGAGTGAAACGGTCTCAATCCAAGGGAGGAACATCAAATGGACCTAATTTGGGAACCGGAAGAGGTAAGGAGTCCGAAATGTACCTCTGTGACTCCACATTGTGGAAACTCACTTGTAGTGTATAAGATGAACTAGATGGACCCATACTTACCCAAACATGGATTAATAGGTTCTACACATGACTATGAGGACAAACATGAGTGAAACGGTCTCAATCCAAGGGAGGAACATCAAATGGACCTAATTTGGGAACCGGAAGAGGTAAGGAGTCCGAAATGTACCTCTGTGACTCCACATTGTGGAAACTCACTTGTAGTGTATAAGATGAACTAGATGGACCCATACTTACCCAAACATGGATTAATAGGTTCTACACATGACTATGAGGACAAACATGAGTGAAACGGTCTCAATCCAAGGGAGGAACATCAAATGGACCTAATTTGGGAACCGGAAGAGGTAAGGAGTCCGAAATGTACCTCTGTGACTCCACATTGTGGAAACTCACTTGTAGTGTATAAGATGAACTAGATGGACCCATACTTACCCAAACATGGATTAATAGGTTCTACACATGACTATGAGGACAAACATGAGTGAAACGGAATCATCAAATGGACCTAATTTGGGAACCGGAAGAGGTAAGGAGTCCGAAATGTACCTCTGTGACTCCACATTGTGGAAACTCACTTGTAGTGTATAAGATGAACTAGATGGACCCATACTTACCCAAACATGGATTAATAGGTTCTACACATGACTATGAGGACAAACATGAGTGAAACGGTCTCAATCCAAGGGAGGAACATCAAATGGACCTAATTTGGGAACCGGAAGAGGTAAGGAGTCCGAAATGTACCTCTGTGACTCCACATTGTGGAAACTCACTTGTAGTGTATAAGATGAACTAGATGGACCCATACTTACCAAACATGGATTAATAGGTTCTACACATGACTATGAGGACAAACATGAGTGAAACGGTCTCAATCCAAGGGAGGAACATCAAATGGACCTAATTTGGGAACCGGAAGAGGTAAGGAGTCCGAAATGTACCTCTGTGACTCCACATTGTGGAAACTCACTTGTAGTGTATAAGATGAACTAGATGGACCCATACTTACCCAAACATGGATTAATAGTTCTACACATGACTATGAGGACAAACATGAGTGAAACGGTCTCAATCCAAGGGAGGAACATCAAATGGACCTAATTTGGGAACCGGAAGAGGTAAGGAGTCCGAAATGTACCTCTGTGACTCCACATTGTGGAAACTCACTTGTAGTGTATAAGATGAACTAGATGGACCCATACTTACCCAAACATGGATTAATAGGTTCTACACATGACTATGAGGACAAACATGAGTGAAACGGTCTCAATCCAAGGGAGGAACATCAAATGGACCTAATTTGGGAACCGGAAGAGGTAAGGAGTCCGAAATGTACCTCTGTGACTCCACATTGTGGAAACTCACTTGTAGTGTATAAGATGAACTAGATGGACCCATACTTACCCAAACATGGATTAATAGGTTCTACACATGACTATGAGGACAAACATGAGTATGAAAAACATGTGCCGATTACAAAAACTGCCTTTTTAGTAGGAACACTTTCTCTTTGTGGTATTCCCCCCCTTGCTTGTTTTGGTCTAAAGATGAAATTCTTAATGATAGTTTGTTGTTTTCCCCAATTTTTGCAATAATAGCTTGTTCAACAGCGGGATTAACCGCATTTTATATGTTTCGGATTTATTTACTTACTTTTGAAGGACATTTAAATACTTATTTTATAAATTACAGTGGAAAAAAAAGCAGCTCCTTATATTCAATTTCTTTGTG
>CACVBM020001743.1:0-21552 GCA_902728155.2 Microthlaspi erraticum | reverse complement strand
ACAAACCATGGGTTAAGAAGGCTGTTCTTTTTCCCAATCCTCTGTTTATTTCCGGTTCCTCCACACAACAAGCTACGTTCAGTAGAACAATGTCTCCGGTCATAGCCAGAAATGAGACAACCAGCAGCAAGAACAAGAAAGAGACGCCACACAAGTTCTTGATCAAATCTCCTCCGAGATCAGCATCGAAGTTTCAGGTCAAGATCAAGAGCCCACCTAAAGTCTCGGTTTCCCCTACCAGAAATGGAGGTAACTTGGCTCGGAAGTCACCTAGAGGCTCCAATTCTCCGACAAGAAGCGTTGCCTTGGGAAAGAAGTCTCCTGCAGCTTCTTCTCCTATTAGAAAGTCTCCAAAGCTATCAACCGCTGCGAAGTTCAGAAGATCATTTACTCCTACGAGAAATGGAAGTAACTCGACTCGTAAACCGTCCATTTCACCGAAAAGAGTCACGCTTCAAGCATTTCTTTCTCCGGCAAGAAATGGTAACTTGGGAAAGAAGTCACCTAAACATTCGGTTTCTCCGACTAGAAAGACGCAGAAGCTATCAACTGCAGCAAAGCTCAGGAGGTCATTTTCGCCATCAAGACTAGCGATGAGGCTCGCGTCTCCACTGAAGAGCCGGAAAAGTGTTGGGAAGTTTGACGATGATGATGAGATGGTGAGTGGACTGAAACAGCGTCCGGTTTTTGTTCCCAAGAGATTCTCGATGGTGAGAATCTAAGACATAAGAGAGAGTTTGTTATGAAATAATATTCTTGTTTAAGTTGAAAACAATTCTTTTATCTATAGATTAAATAGACCAAACTGTGATTAACAGTAGGAAACAAAACAATCGATCGGGTCCCACAAAAACACCACACACAATTATTGAGCAATATACGACACGTAACTTTCCCTCAAAGCAAAGAATCTAAAGTTGGAAAACTTTAACAAAAAGCTTCAACTTTGCTTCTCCACTTCCATTTACAGTTCTTGTGCTACCTCAAGCCAAAAACAACCAAAGATATTATTAGAGGTCACTCAGATTTGCTTCAACACAAAGATGGAAACTTCTAGAAACTCCACCAACTCATCGCTCTTCCAATGGTTAGGTCTAATAGAAGATTCTGATCAGCCTTCTAGTTCTACGCCTCCTCGAGTCATCGCCCTTCTGGCTTCAGTTCTTGAGAAGATGATTCAAAAGAACGAAAAGCCATTCCGCAAAAGACACAACAAGTTTCGTTTGTCAATATGTATAAAATTATTAGATATTTCCTCTATCCTCGGATCTCATGTTTGAATAATCTCCTGGCGATGGACAGGGACGAAGAGATCACTATGTTCCATGGCTCAAAAGCACCATCGATGACGATTCATCGTTACACAGAGAGAGTCTACAGGTACGCTAGGTGTAGCCCTGCGTGCTTCGTTGCAGCCTTTGCTTACGTCCTGAGGTATCTGGAAAGACCAGTGGCTACAAGCATGACTCGTCGTCTCACATCACTCAACGTTCATCGCCTTTTCATCACCAGTCTCTTGGTCGCAGCCAAATTCTTGGACCGCAAGTTAGTATCTTCTTAATTAGACCTAAAATCTTTCCTACTCTAGATTGATTGTAACCAAATTAGTTTGTTGTATTTTAGGTGTTATAACAATGCGTATTATGCAAAAATTGGAGGAGTGAGCACGGAAGAGATGAATAGGCTGGAGAGAACGTTCTTGTTCGATATTGATTTCAGACTAAATATTACAGTAGAGATGTTTGAGAAATACTGTCTCATGTTGCAGAGAGAAACGGTACCGTGTGATTCAAGAAAACTTAGATCAGTCCTTGGAGAGATAGCTTGTGGTTGCCAAGCGATTTAAACCCATGAAAAGAAAAAGAAAAAACATCATTGCCCTTAGATCTTCTTTTCTTGATTATGTTTTCAACTAACGTGTTTTCTCAAGATTATATGAAGAAATGAATCAATTAAAAAGAAAGGAACAAGACCTTAAGTTTGAAATCAAAACATTCTTTTCTTATTGAACGTGTCAACTCCTCACAGCAACTTACAAAAAATCTCTTCATTAAAATTTACAAAAATACAATGAACTTATACTAACATGTTACATAGCGATGTCGGATCAAGTTTGCTTCGCCATTGATTGAGCCACCACAATACACTTTTGGCTTTTCGATGTCGGAAAATGTCACAAAATATTCGGCATTTTGTCAGGTTGTAATACAGTTAATGGTAGCTAAGAGTTTAGATCACATGAAAGGATAAAACTCATCGAGAAATCTTTCAGTTACATGCGGTCATCAAAGTAAACAGAAATCAAATGACTCCATCTACAGTAAAACCTCTATAAAGTTATAACAATGGAATTCTAATATTTTATTACTTTATCGAGATTATTAATTTATCGAGAGATAATTAGACCAAAAACTTAATTTGGGACTCGAAAATTCTATTCATTTATCGAGGTATTACTTTATCGAGTATTACTTTATAGAGGTTTTACTGTACATTTCCGGTGACATCAGCTACTATCCCAGGCCAAACCTTGAAAGCCCAAAAATATTGGGCCTTAGGAATTGCAAGTGACAACAAATTTACATATGTGGATTTTTGTTGCTGAAGTGGCTTCCACGGTGTTGCTCTTGTGTTGGAACCTTTTGACAGATACAGAGGTGCGATTACGCGTATAAGAAAGGTGGTAGGTTGGTTATGCTATTATACTAACACAACTATATGCTTATTAAAAAAACCATTTAAAAACCATACATGTTTTCTTAATCCAAACAAAATTCTTACTTTCCGTTATTTCTCGTAAGACTTTATAAGCTTTTATACTACTTACAATCTGATAGTTTATTCAATTACTTATGACTAACCACCTTCAAAATTGGGTCCCAAATCTCACACCGCTCCTATCAGACGAGGGTCACAAGTTACACAACCTGTTAATCAACTATTATACTACTATATGTTGGTGGGTTGTATAGTTTGGCTTTTTGAGTTTCATGGTTGGTTGTTCCATGTTGCAAAACATTAATGAAAAGTGAGATATTCTTCTTCTTTTTGTCAATAATACTGAGAGAATGGAGATATTCTTTCTGCCAACCATTTTTTTTTTAAATACTTGCATGTTGTTATTTTATTTTTTGTCAACACTTGCATGGTATTCAACTCTCTCTTTTTTTCTTCTTCTTTTAGCTGCACATGGTATTTAGCTCATTTGGTGGCCAATATAATTCTAAAAATCATTAGACATTAAATGCAAAATGAAAGATAAGTTGGAAAACAGTCTCTTTTGACTTTCGACATTCTTAATACCAAATGGCTTATTTTGTTGACTTATAATAAAATGTCTTAACGAGTAATGACAATTGCTTTTGGGAGAAAAATAGCAATTTGGCTACCACGATGTCTCGTGTTTGCGGCATATGGTGGTAATCAGCTACCGTGTAAGTCCATGTGCTCTTGAATTAATAAAAATTATAATCATTTAATAACTTTCAGAAGCTTCTATATGTTGTGAACTTGTGATTTGTTTACATTTAATCTGATAATTTACTTGTGAATGGTTAACTTCTATGTATATCAAAATATATAGACCGTCATGATTCTTAATTGTGGATCTAGTGTTGAGATCTAGTTCTTGACATTCATACTTAGTTTAGTTGACATGACACTATACTGAAAAAGGTTGGTTACGTTGTGAAGTCAATAAAGAAACGAATATAGCGCCTTGTTCGAGGTCATTAATTATCAATAGGGAATTTTCTTTGGTGGTCGAAAAAGAGAAAAAAGACCTCCATACTTACCCAAACATGGATTAATTGGTTCTCCACATGACTATGAGGAGAAACATGAGTGAAACAGTCTCAATCCAAGGGAGGAACATCAATTGGACCAAATTTTGGGAACATGAAGAGGTAAGGAGTCCGAAATGTAGCTCTGTGCCTCCACATTGTGGGAACTTACAGTAGTGTATATGATGAACTAGACAGACCCATACTTACCCAAACATGGATTAATATGTTCTCCACATGAATATGAGGAGAAACATGAGTTAAACAGTCTCAATCCAAGGGAGGAACATCAATGGACCATATTTTGGAACCGGAAGAGGTAAGGAGTCCGAAATGTAGCCGATTCTATGTAGCTCCATCCATTGTGGGAACTTACTTGTAGTGTATATGAACTAGACGCCATACTTACCCAAACATGGATTAATAGGTTCTCCACATATATGAGGAGAAACATGAGTAAACAGTCTCAATCCAAGGGAGGAACATCAATTGGACCATATTTTGGGAACATGGAAGAGGTAAGGAGTCCGAAATGTAGCTCTATCTTACCATTGTGGGAACTTACTTGTAGTGTATATAATGAACTAGACGACCATACTTACCCAAACATGGATTAATAGTTCTCCACATGACTATGAGGAGAAACATGAGTGAAACGGTCTCAATCCAAGGGAGGAACATCAAATGGACCAAATTTGGGAACCGGAAGAGGTAAGGAGTCCGAAAATGTATCTGTGCCTCCACATTGTGGGAACTTACTTGTAGTGTATATGATGAACTAGCGGACCCATACTTACCCAAACATGGATTAATAGGTTCTATACATGACTATGAGGAGAAACATGATGAAACGGTCTCAATCCAAGGGAGGAACATCAAATGGACCAAATTTGGGAACCGGAAGAGGTAAGGAGTCCGAAATGTAGCTCTGTGCCTCCACATTGTGGGAACTTACTTGTAGTGTATATGATGAACTAGACGGACCCATACTTACCCAAACATGGATTAATAGGTTCTATACATGACTATGAGGAGAAACATGATGAAACGGTCTCAATCCAAGGGAGGAACATCAAATGGACCAAATTTGGGAACCGGAAGAGGTAAGGAGTCCGAAATGTAGCTTGTGCCTCCACATTGTGGGAACTTACTTGTAGTGTATATGATGAACTAGACGGACCCATACTTACCCAAACATGGATTAATAGGTTCTATACATGACTATGAGGAGAAACATGAGTGAAACGGTCTCAATCCAAGGGAGGAACATCAAATGGACCAAATTTGGGAACCGGAAGAGGTAAGGAGTCCGAAATGTAGCTCTGTGCCTCCACATTGTGGGAACTTACTTGTAGTGTATATGATGAACTAGACGGACCCATACTTACCCAAACATGGATTAATAGGTTCTATACATGACTATGAGGAGAAACATGAGTGAAACGGTCTCAATCCAAGGGAGGAACATCAAATGGACCAAATTTGGGAACCGGAAGAGGTAAGGAGTCCGAAATGTATCTGTGCCTCCACATTGTGGGAACTTACTTGTAGTGTATATGATGAACTAGCGGACCCATACTTACCCAAACATGGATTAATAGGTTCTATACATGACTATGAGGAGAAACATGAGTGAAACGGTCTCAATCCAAGGGAGGAACATCAAATGGACCAAATTTGGGAACCGGAAGAGGTAAGGAGTCCGAAATGTAGCTTGTGCCTCCACATTGTGGGAACTTACTTGTAGTGTATATGATGAACTAGACGGACCCATACTTACCCAAACATGGATTAATAGGTTCTATACATGACTATGAGGAGAAACATGAGTGAAACGGTCTCAATCCAAGGGAGGAACATCAAATGGACCAAATTTGGGAACCGGAAGAGGTAAGGAGTCCGAAATGTAGCTCTGTGCCTCCACATTGTGGGAACTTACTTGTAGTGTATATGATGAACTAGACGGACCCATACTTACCCAAACATGGATTAATAGGTTCTATACATGACTATGAGGAGAAACATGAGTGAAACGGTCTCAATCCAAGGGAGGAACATCAAATGGACCAAATTTGGGAACCGGAAGAGGTAAGGAGTCCGAAATGTAGCTCTGTGCCTCCACATTGTGGGAACTTACTTGTAGTGTATATGATGAACTAGACGGACCCATACTTACCCAAACATGGATTAATAGGTTCTATACATGACTATGAGGAGAAACATGAGTGAAACGGTCTCAATCCAAGGGAGGAACATCAAATGGACCAAATTTGGGAACCGGAAGAGGTAAGGAGTCCGAAATGTAGCTCTGTGCCTCCACATTGTGGGAACTTACTTGTAGTGTATATGATGAACTAGACGGACCCATACTTACCCAAACATGGATTAATAGGTTCTATACATGACTATGAGGAGAAACATGAGTGAAACGGTCTCAATCCAAGGGAGGAACATCAAATGGACCAAATTTGGGAACCGGAAGAGGTAAGGAGTCCGAAATGTAGCTTGTGCCTCCACATTGTGGGAACTTACTTGTAGTGTATATGATGAACTAGACGGACCCATACTTACCCAAACATGGATTAATAGGTTCTATACATGACTATGAGGAGAAACATGAGTGAAACGGTCTCAATCCAAGGGAGGAACATCAAATGGACCAAATTTGGGAACCGGAAGAGGTAAGGAGTCCGAAATGTAGCTCTGTGCCTCCACATTGTGGGAACTTACTTGTAGTGTATATGATGAACTAGACGGACCCATACTTACCCAAACATGGATTAATAGGTTCTATACATGACTATGAGGAGAAACATGAGTGAAACGGTCTCAATCCAAGGGAGGAACATCAAATGGACCAAATTTGGGAACCGGAAGAGGTAAGGAGTCCGAAATGTAGCTCTGTGCCTCCACATTGTGGGAACTTACTTGTAGTGTATATGATGAACTAGACGGACCCATACTTACCCAAACATGGATTAATAGGTTCTATACATGACTATGAGGAGAAACATGAGTGAAACGGTCTCAATCCAAGGGAGGAACATCAAATGGACCAAATTTGGGAACCGGAAGAGGTAAGGAGTCCGAAATGTATCTCTGTGCCTCCACATTGTGGGAACTTACTTGTAGTGTATATGATGAACTAGACGGACCCATACTTACCCAAACATGGATTAATAGGTTCTATACATGACTATGAGGAGAAACATGAGTGAAACGGTCTCAATCCAAGGGAGGAACATCAAATGGACCAAATTTGGGAACCGGAAGAGGTAAGGAGTCCGAAATGTAGCTTGTGCCTCCACATTGTGGGAACTTACTTGTAGTGTATATGATGAACTAGACGGACCCATACTTACCCAAACATGGATTAATAGGTTCTATACATGACTATGAGGAGAAACATGAGTGAAACGGTCTCAATCCAAGGGAGGAACATCAAATGGACCAAATTTGGGAACCGGAAGAGGTAAGGAGTCCGAAATGTAGCTTGTGCCTCCACATTGTGGGAACTTACTTGTAGTGTATATGATGAACTAGACGGACCCATACTTACCCAAACATGGATTAATAGGTTCTATACATGACTATGAGGAGAAACATGAGTGAAACGGTCTCAATCCAAGGGAGGAACATCAAATGGACCAAATTTGGGAACCGGAAGAGGTAAGGAGTCCGAAATGTAGCTGTGCCTCCACATTGTGGGAACTTACTTGTAGTGTATATGATGAACTAGACGGACCCATACTTACCCAAACATGGATTAATAGGTTCTATACATGACTATGAGGAGAAACATGAGTGAAACGGTCTCAATCCAAGGGAGGAACATCAAATGGACCAAATTTGGGAACCGGAAGAGGTAAGGAGTCCGAAATGTAGCTCTGTGCCTCCACATTGTGGGAACTTACTTGTAGTGTATATGATGAACTAGACGGACCCATACTTACCCAAACATGGATTAATAGGTTCTATACATGACTATGAGGAGAAACATGAGTGAAACGGTCTCAATCCAAGGGAGGAACATCAAATGGACCAAATTTGGGAACCGGAAGAGGTAAGGAGTCCGAAATGTAGCTTGTGCCTCCACATTGTGGGAACTTACTTGTAGTGTATATGATGAACTAGACGGACCCATACTTACCCAAACATGGATTAATAGGTTCTATACATGACTATGAGGAGAAACATGAGTGAAACGGTCTCAATCCAAGGGAGGAACATCAAATGGACCAAATTTGGGAACCGGAAGAGGTAAGGAGTCCGAAATGTAGCTCTGTGCCTCCACATTGTGGGAACTTACTTGTAGTGTATATGATGAACTAGACGGACCCATACTTACCCAAACATGGATTAATAGGTTCTATACATGACTATGAGGAGAAACATGAGTGAAACGGTCTCAATCCAAGGGAGGAACATCAAATGGACCAAATTTGGGAACCGGAAGAGGTAAGGAGTCCGAAATGTAGCTTGTGCCTCCACATTGTGGGAACTTACTTGTAGTGTATATGATGAACTAGACGGACCCATACTTACCCAAACATGGATTAATAGGTTCTATACATGACTATGAGGAGAAACATGAGTGAAACGGTCTCAATCCAAGGGAGGAACATCAAATGGACCAAATTTGGGAACCGGAAGAGGTAAGGAGTCCGAAATGTAGCTGTGCCTCCACATTGTGGGAACTTACTTGTAGTGTATATGATGAACTAGACGGACCCATACTTACCCAAACATGGATTAATAGGTTCTATACATGACTATGAGGAGAAACATGATGAAACGGTCTCAATCCAAGGGAGGAACATCAAATGGACCAAATTTGGGAACCGGAAGAGGTAAGGAGTCCGAAATGTAGCTTGTGCCTCCACATTGTGGGAACTTACTTGTAGTGTATATGATGAACTAGACGGACCCATACTTACCCAAACATGGATTAATAGGTTCTATACATGACTATGAGGAGAAACATGAGTGAAACGGTCTCAATCCAAGGGAGGAACATCAAATGGACCAAATTTGGGAACCGGAAGAGGTAAGGAGTCCGAAATGTAGCTCTGTGCCTCCACATTGTGGGAACTTACTTGTAGTGTATATGATGAACTAGACGGACCCATACTTACCCAAACATGGATTAATAGGTTCTATACATGACTATGAGGAGAAACATGAGTGAAACGGTCTCAATCCAAGGGAGGAACATCAAATGGACCAAATTTGGGAACCGGAAGAGGTAAGGAGTCCGAAATGTAGCTCTGTGCCTCCACATTGTGGGAACTTACTTGTAGTGTATATGATGAACTAGACGGACCCATACTTACCCAAACATGGATTAATAGGTTCTATACATGACTATGAGGAGAAACATGAGTGAAACGGTCTCAATCCAAGGGAGGAACATCAAATGGACCAAATTTGGGAACCGGAAGAGGTAAGGAGTCCGAAATGTATCTTGTGCCTCCACATTGTGGGAACTTACTTGTAGTGTATATGATGAACTAGACGGACCCATACTTACCCAAACATGGATTAATAGGTTCTATACATGACTATGAGGAGAAACATGAGTGAAACGGTCTCAATCCAAGGGAGGAACATCAAATGGACCAAATTTGGGAACCGGAAGAGGTAAGGAGTCCGAAATGTAGCTCTGTGCCTCCACATTGTGGGAACTTACTTGTAGTGTATATGATGAACTAGACGGACCCATACTTACCCAAACATGGATTAATAGGTTCTATACATGACTATGAGGAGAAACATGAGTGAAACGGTCTCAATCCAAGGGAGGAACATCAAATGGACCAAATTTGGGAACCGGAAGAGGTAAGGAGTCCGAAATGTAGCTTGTGCCTCCACATTGTGGGAACTTACTTGTAGTGTATATGATGAACTAGACGGACCCATACTTACCCAAACATGGATTAATAGGTTCTATACATGACTATGAGGAGAAACATGAGTGAAACGGTCTCAATCCAAGGGAGGAACATCAAATGGACCAAATTTGGGAACCGGAAGAGGTAAGGAGTCCGAAATGTAGCTCTGTGCCTCCACATTGTGGGAACTTACTTGTAGTGTATATGATGAACTAGACGGACCCATACTTACCCAAACATGGATTAATAGGTTCTATACATGACTATGAGGAGAAACATGAGTGAAACGGTCTCAATCCAAGGGAGGAACATCAAATGGACCAAATTTGGGAACCGGAAGAGGTAAGGAGTCCGAAATGTAGCTCTGTGCCTCCACATTGTGGGAACTTACTTGTAGTGTATATGATGAACTAGACGGACCCATACTTACCCAAACATGGATTAATAGGTTCTATACATGACTATGAGGAGAAACATGAGTGAAACGGTCTCAATCCAAGGGAGGAACATCAAATGGACCAAATTTGGGAACCGGAAGAGGTAAGGAGTCCGAAATGTAGCTCTGTGCCTCCACATTGTGGGAACTTACTTGTAGTGTATATGATGAACTAGACGGACCCATACTTACCCAAACATGGATTAATAGGTTCTATACATGACTATGAGGAGAAACATGAGTGAAACGGTCTCAATCCAAGGGAGGAACATCAAATGGACCAAATTTGGGAACCGGAAGAGGTAAGGAGTCCGAAATGTAGCTCTGTGCCTCCACATTGTGGGAACTTACTTGTAGTGTATATGATGAACTAGACGGACCCATACTTACCCAAACATGGATTAATAGGTTCTATACATGACTATGAGGAGAAACATGAGTGAAACGGTCTCAATCCAAGGGAGGAACATCAAATGGACCAAATTTGGGAACCGGAAGAGGTAAGGAGTCCGAAATGTAGCTCTGTGCCTCCACATTGTGGGAACTTACTTGTAGTGTATATGATGAACTAGACGGACCCATACTTACCCAAACATGGATTAATAGGTTCTATACATGACTATGAGGAGAAACATGAGTGAAACGGTCTCAATCCAAGGGAGGAACATCAAATGGACCAAATTTGGGAACCGGAAGAGGTAAGGAGTCCGAAATGTAGCTGTGCCTCCACATTGTGGGAACTTACTTGTAGTGTATATGATGAACTAGACGGACCCATACTTACCCAAACATGGATTAATAGGTTCTATACATGACTATGAGGAGAAACATGAGTGAAACGGTCTCAATCCAAGGGAGGAACATCAAATGGACCAAATTTGGGAACCGGAAGAGGTAAGGAGTCCGAAATGTAGCTCTGTGCCTCCACATTGTGGGAACTTACTTGTAGTGTATATGATGAACTAGACGGACCCATACTTACCCAAACATGGATTAATAGGTTCTATACATGACTATGAGGAGAAACATGAGTGAAACGGTCTCAATCCAAGGGAGGAACATCAAATGGACCAAATTTGGGAACCGGAAGAGGTAAGGAGTCCGAAATGTAGCTCTGTGCCTCCACATTGTGGGAACTTACTTGTAGTGTATATGATGAACTAGACGGACCCATACTTACCCAAACATGGATTAATAGGTTCTATACATGACTATGAGGAGAAACATGAGTGAAACGGTCTCAATCCAAGGGAGGAACATCAAATGGACCAAATTTGGGAACCGGAAGAGGTAAGGAGTCCGAAATGTAGCTCTGTGCCTCCACATTGTGGGAACTTACTTGTAGTGTATATGATGAACTAGACGGACCCATACTTACCCAAACATGGATTAATAGGTTCTATACATGACTATGAGGAGAAACATGATGAAACGGTCTCAATCCAAGGGAGGAACATCAAATGGACCAAATTTGGGAACCGGAAGAGGTAAGGAGTCCGAAATGTAGCTCTGTGCCTCCACATTGTGGGAACTTACTTGTAGTGTATATGATGAACTAGACGGACCCATACTTACCCAAACATGGATTAATAGGTTCTATACATGACTATGAGGAGAAACATGATGAAACGGTCTCAATCCAAGGGAGGAACATCAAATGGACCAAATTTGGGAACCGGAAGAGGTAAGGAGTCCGAAATGTAGCTTGTGCCTCCACATTGTGGGAACTTACTTGTAGTGTATATGATGAACTAGACGGACCCATACTTACCCAAACATGGATTAATAGGTTCTATACATGACTATGAGGAGAAACATGAGTGAAACGGTCTCAATCCAAGGGAGGAACATCAAATGGACCAAATTTGGGAACCGGAAGAGGTAAGGAGTCCGAAATGTAGCTCTGTGCCTCCACATTGTGGGAACTTACTTGTAGTGTATATGATGAACTAGACGGACCCATACTTACCCAAACATGGATTAATAGGTTCTATACATGACTATGAGGAGAAACATGATGAAACGGTCTCAATCCAAGGGAGGAACATCAAATGGACCAAATTTGGGAACCGGAAGAGGTAAGGAGTCCGAAATGTAGCTCTGTGCCTCCACATTGTGGGAACTTACTTGTAGTGTATATGATGAACTAGACGGACCCATACTTACCCAAACATGGATTAATAGGTTCTATACATGACTATGAGGAGAAACATGTGAAACGGTCTCAATCCAAGGGAGGAACATCAAATGGACCAAATTTGGGAACCGGAAGAGGTAAGGAGTCCGAAATGTAGCTTGTGCCTCCACATTGTGGGAACTTACTTGTAGTGTATATGATGAACTAGACGGACCCATACTTACCCAAACATGGATTAATAGGTTCTATACATGACTATGAGGAGAAACATGAGTGAAACGGTCTCAATCCAAGGGAGGAACATCAAATGGACCAAATTTGGGAACCGGAAGAGGTAAGGAGTCCGAAATGTATGTGCCTCCACATTGTGGGAACTTACTTGTAGTGTATATGATGAACTAGACGGACCCATACTTACCCAAACATGGATTAATAGGTTCTATACATGACTATGAGGAGAAACATGATGAAACGGTCTCAATCCAAGGGAGGAACATCAAATGGACCAAATTTGGGAACCGGAAGAGGTAAGGAGTCCGAAATGTAGCTGTGCCTCCACATTGTGGGAACTTACTTGTAGTGTATATGATGAACTAGACGGACCCATACTTACCCAAACATGGATTAATAGGTTCTATACATGACTATGAGGAGAAACATGAGTGAAACGGTCTCAATCCAAGGGAGGAACATCAAATGGACCAAATTTGGGAACCGGAAGAGGTAAGGAGTCCGAAATGTAGCTTGTGCCTCCACATTGTGGGAACTTACTTGTAGTGTATATGATGAACTAGACGGACCCATACTTACCCAAACATGGATTAATAGGTTCTATACATGACTATGAGGAGAAACATGATGAAACGGTCTCAATCCAAGGGAGGAACATCAAATGGACCAAATTTGGGAACCGGAAGAGGTAAGGAGTCCGAAATGTAGCTTGTGCCTCCACATTGTGGGAACTTACTTGTAGTGTATATGATGAACTAGAGACCCATACTTACCCAAACATGGATTAATAGGTTCTATACATGACTATGAGGAGAAACATGAGTGAAACGGTCTCAATCCAAGGGAGGAACATCAAATGGACCAAATTTGGGAACCGGAAGAGGTAAGGAGTCCGAAATGTAGCTTGTGCCTCCACATTGTGGGAACTTACTTGTAGTGTATATGATGAACTAGACGGACCCATACTTACCCAAACATGGATTAATAGGTTCTATACATGACTATGAGGAGAAACATGAGTGAAACGGTCTCAATCCAAGGGAGGAACATCAAATGGACCAAATTTGGGAACCGGAAGAGGTAAGGAGTCCGAAATGTAGCTCTGTGCCTCCACATTGTGGGAACTTACTTGTAGTGTATATGATGAACTAGACGGACCCATACTTACCCAAACATGGATTAATAGGTTCTATACATGACTATGAGGAGAAACATGTGAAACGGTCTCAATCCAAGGGAGGAACATCAAATGGACCAAATTTGGGAACCGGAAGAGGTAAGGAGTCCGAAATGTAGCTCTGTGCCTCCACATTGTGGGAACTTACTTGTAGTGTATATGATGAACTAGACGGACCCATACTTACCCAAACATGGATTAATAGGTTCTATACATGACTATGAGGAGAAACATGAGTGAAACGGTCTCAATCCAAGGGAGGAACATCAAATGGACCAAATTTGGGAACCGGAAGAGGTAAGGAGTCCGAAATGTAGCTTGTGCCTCCACATTGTGGGAACTTACTTGTAGTGTATATGATGAACTAGACGGACCCATACTTACCCAAACATGGATTAATAGGTTCTATACATGACTATGAGGAGAAACATGATGAAACGGTCTCAATCCAAGGGAGGAACATCAAATGGACCAAATTTGGGAACCGGAAGAGGTAAGGAGTCCGAAATGTAGCTCTGTGCCTCCACATTGTGGGAACTTACTTGTAGTGTATATGATGAACTAGACGGACCCATACTTACCCAAACATGGATTAATAGGTTCTATACATGACTATGAGGAGAAACATGTGAAACGGTCTCAATCCAAGGGAGGAACATCAAATGGACCAAATTTGGGAACCGGAAGAGGTAAGGAGTCCGAAATGTAGCTTGTGCCTCCACATTGTGGGAACTTACTTGTAGTGTATATGATGAACTAGACGGACCCATACTTACCCAAACATGGATTAATAGGTTCTATACATGACTATGAGGAGAAACATGATGAAACGGTCTCAATCCAAGGGAGGAACATCAAATGGACCAAATTTGGGAACTGAAGATAAGGAGTCCGAAATGTACTACTATAAGGAGAAACATGTGAAATGGTCTCAATCCAAGGGAGGAACATCAAATGGACCAAATTTGGGAACCGGAAGAGGTAAGGAGTCCGAAATGTAGCTTGTGCCTCCACATTGTGGGAACTTACTTGTAGTGTATATGATGAACTAGACGGACCCATACTTACCCAAACATGGATTAATAGGTTCTATACATGACTATGAGGAGAAACATGATGAAACGGTCTCAATCCAAGGGAGGAACATCAAATGGACCAAATTTGGGAACCGGAAGAGGTAAGGAGTCCGAAATGTAGCTCTGTGCCTCCACATTGTGGGAACTTACTTGTAGTGTATATGATGAACTAGACGGACCCATACTTACCCAAACATGGATTAATAGGTTCTATACATGACTATGAGGAGAAACATGATGAAACGGTCTCAATCCAAGGGAGGAACATCAAATGGACCAAATTTGGGAACCGGAAGAGGTAAGGAGTCCGAAATGTAGCTTGTGCCTCCACATTGTGGGAACTTACTTGTAGTGTATATGATGAACTAGACAGACCCATACTTACCCAAACATGGATTAATAGGTTCTATACATGACTATGAGGAGAAACATGAGTGAAACGGTCTCAATCCAAGGGAGGAACATCAAATGGACCAAATTTGGGAACCGGAAGAGGTAAGGAGTCCGAAATGTAGCTCTGTGCCTCCACATTGTGGGAACTTACTTGTAGTGTATATGATGAACTAGACGGACCCATACTTACCCAAACATGGATTAATAGGTTCTATACATGACTATGAGGAGAAACATGATGAAACGGTCTCAATCCAAGGGAGGAACATCAAATGGACCAAATTTGGGAACCGGAAGAGGTAAGGAGTCCGAAATGTATCTTGTGCCTCCACATTGTGGGAACTTACTTGTAGTGTATATGATGAACTAGACGGACCCATACTTACCCAAACATGGATTAATAGGTTCTATACATGACTATGAGGAGAAACATGATGAAACGGTCTCAATCCAAGGGAGGAACATCAAATGGACCAAATTTGGGAACCGGAAGAGGTAAGGAGTCCGAAATGTAGCTTGTGCCTCCACATTGTGGGAACTTACTTGTAGTGTATATGATGAACTAGACGGACCCATACTTACCCAAACATGGATTAATAGGTTCTATACATGACTATGAGGAGAAACATGATGAAACGGTCTCAATCCAAGGGAGGAACATCAAATGGACCAAATTTGGGAACCGGAAGAGGTAAGGAGTCCGAAATGTAGCTTGTGCCTCCACATTGTGGGAACTTACTTGTAGTGTATATGATGAACTAGACGGACCCATACTTACCCAAACATGGATTAATAGGTTCTATACATGACTATGAGGAGAAACATGAGTGAAACGGTCTCAATCCAAGGGAGGAACATCAAATGGACCAAATTTGGGAACCGGAAGAGGTAAGGAGTCCGAAATGTAGCTTGTGCCTCCACATTGTGGGAACTTACTTGTAGTGTATATGATGAACTAGACGGACCCATACTTACCCAAACATGGATTAATAGGTTCTATACATGACTATGAGGAGAAACATGATGAAACGGTCTCAATCCAAGGGAGGAACATCAAATGGACCAAATTTGGGAACCGGAAGAGGTAAGGAGTCCGAAATGTAGCTCTGTGCCTCCACATTGTGGGAACTTACTTGTAGTGTATATGATGAACTAGACGGACCCATACTTACCCAAACATGGATTAATAGGTTCTATACATGACTATGAGGAGAAACATGAGTGAAACGGTCTCAATCCAAGGGAGGAACATCAAATGGACCAAATTTGGGAACCGGAAGAGGTAAGGAGTCCGAAATGTAGCTTGTGCCTCCACATTGTGGGAACTTACTTGTAGTGTATATGATGAACTAGACGGACCCATACTTACCCAAACATGGATTAATAGGTTCTATACATGACTATGAGGAGAAACATGAGTGAAACGGTCTCAATCCAAGGGAGGAACATCAAATGGACCAAATTTGGGAACCGGAAGAGGTAAGGAGTCCGAAATGTAGCTGTGCCTCCACATTGTGGGAACTTACTTGTAGTGTATATGATGAACTAGACGGACCCATACTTACCCAAACATGGATTAATAGGTTCTATACATGACTATGAGGAGAAACATGAGTGAAACGGTCTCAATCCAAGGGAGGAACATCAAATGGACCAAATTTGGGAACCGGAAGAGGTAAGGAGTCCGAAATGTAGCTGTGCCTCCACATTGTGGGAACTTACTTGTAGTGTATATGATGAACTAGACGGACCCATACTTACCCAAACATGGATTAATAGGTTCTATACATGACTATGAGGAGAAACATGAGTGAAACGGTCTCAATCCAAGGGAGGAACATCAAATGGACCAAATTTGGGAACCGGAAGAGGTAAGGAGTCCGAAATGTAGCTCTGTGCCTCCACATTGTGGGAACTTACTTGTAGTGTATATGATGAACTAGACGGACCCATACTTACCCAAACATGGATTAATAGGTTCTATACATGACTATGAGGAGAAACATGAGTGAAACGGTCTCAATCCAAGGGAGGAACATCAAATGGACCAAATTTGGGAACCGGAAGAGGTAAGGAGTCCGAAATGTAGCTTGCCTCCACATTGTGGGAACTTACTTGTAGTGTATATGATGAACTAGAGACCCATACTTACCCAAACATGGATTAATAGGTTCTATACATGACTATGAGGAGAAACATGAGTGAAACGGTCTCAATCCAAGGGAGGAACATCAAATGGACCAAATTTGGGAACCGAAGAGGTAAGGAGTCCGAAATGTAGCTATGTGCCTCCACATTGTGGGAACTTACTTGTAGTGTATATGATGAACTAGACGGACCCATACTTACCCAAACATGGATTAATAGGTTCTATACATGACTATGAGGAGAAACATGATGAAACGGTCTCAATCCAAGGGAGGAACATCAAATGGACCAAATTTGGGAACCGGAAGAGGTAAGGAGTCCGAAATGTAGCTCTGTGCCTCCACATTGTGGGAACTTACTTGTAGTGTATATGATGAACTAGACGGACCCATACTTACCCAAACATGGATTAATAGGTTCTATACATGACTATGAGGAGAAACATGTGAAACGGTCTCAATCCAAGGGAGGAACATCAAATGGACCAAATTTGGGAACCGGAAGAGGTAAGGAGTCCGAAATGTAGCTCTGTGCCTCCACATTGTGGGAACTTACTTGTAGTGTATATGATGAACTAGACGGACCCATACTTACCCAAACATGGATTAATAGGTTCTATACATGACTATGAGGAGAAACATGAGTGAAACGGTCTCAATCCAAGGGAGGAACATCAAATGGACCAAATTTGGGAACCGGAAGAGGTAAGGAGTCCGAAATGTAGCTCTGTGCCTCCACATTGTGGGAACTTACTTGTAGTGTATATGATGAACTAGACGGACCCATACTTACCCAAACATGGATTAATAGGTTCTATACATGACTATGAGGAGAAACATGAGTGAAACGGTCTCAATCCAAGGGAGGAACATCAAATGGACCAAATTTGGGAACCGGAAGAGGTAAGGAGTCCGAAATGTAGCTCTGTGCCTCCACATTGTGGGAACTTACTTGTAGTGTATATGATGAACTAGACGGACCCATACTTACCCAAACATGGATTAATAGGTTCTATACATGACTATGAGGAGAAACATGAGTGAAACGGTCTCAATCCAAGGGAGGAACATCAAATGGACCAAATTTGGGAACCGGAAGAGGTAAGGAGTCCGAAATGTAGCTTGTGCCTCCACATTGTGGGAACTTACTTGTAGTGTATATGATGAACTAGACGGACCCATACTTACCCAAACATGGATTAATAGGTTCTATACATGACTATGAGGAGAAACATGATGAAACGGTCTCAATCCAAGGGAGAACATCAAATGGACCAAATTTGGGAACTGAAGAGGTAAGGAGTCCGAAATACTACTATGAGAAACATGTGAAATGGTCTCATCCAAGGGAGGAACATCAAATGGACCAAATTTGGGAACCGGAAGAGGTAAGGAGTCCGAAATGTAGCTTGTGCCTCCACATTGTGGAACTTACTTGTAGTGTATATGATGAACTAGACGGACCCATACTTACCCAAACATGGATTAATAGGTTCTATACATGACTATGAGGAGAAACATGAGTGAAACGGTCTCAATCCAAGGGAGGAACATCAAATGGACCAAATTTGGGAACCGGAAGAGGTAAGGAGTCCGAAATGTATGTGCCTCCACATTGTGGGAACTTACTTGTAGTGTATATGATGAACTAGACGGACCCATACTTACCCAAACATGGATTAATAGGTTCTATACATGACTATGAGGAGAAACATGAGTGAAACGGTCTCAATCCAAGGGAGGAACATCAAATGGACCAAATTTGGGAACCGGAAGAGGTAAGGAGTCCGAAATGTATCTCTGTGCCTCCACATTGTGGGAACTTACTTGTAGTGTATATGATGAACTAGACGGACCCATACTTACCCAAACATGGATTAATAGGTTCTATACATGACTATGAGGAGAAACATGAATGAAACGGTCTCAATCCAAGGGAGTAACATCAAATGGACCAAATTTGGGAACCGGAAGAGGTAAGGAGTCCGAAATGTATCTTGTGCCTCCACATTGTGGGAACTTACTTGTAGTGTATATGATGAACTAGACGGACCCATACTTACCCAAACATGGATTAATAGGTTCTATACATGACTATGAGGAGAAACATGACTGAAACGGTCTCAATCCAAGGGAGGAACATCAAATGGACCAAATTTGGGAACCGGAAGAGGTAAGGAGTCCGAAATGTAGCTTGTGCCTCCACATTGTGGGAACTTACTTGTAGTGTATATGATGAACTAGACGGACCCATACTTACCCAAACATGGATTAATAGGTTCTATACATGACTATGAGGAGAAACATGAGTGAAACGGTCTCAATCCAAGGGAGGAACATCAAATGGACCAAATTTGGGAACCGGAAGAGGTAAGGAGTCCGAAATGTACTCTGTGCCTCCACATTGTGGGAACTTACTTGTAGTGTATATGATGAACTAGACGGACCCATACTTACCCAAACATGGATTAATAGGTTCTATACATGACTATGAGGAGAAACATGAGTGAAACGGTCTCAATCCAAGGGAGGAACATCAAATGGACCAAATTTGGGAACCGGAAGAGGTAAGGAGTCCGAAATGTAGCTATGTGCCTCCACATTGTGGGAACTTACTTGTAGTGTATATGATGAACTAGACGGACCCATACTTACCCAAACATGGATTAATAGGTTCTATACATGACTATGAGGAGAAACATGACTGAAACGGTCTCAATCCAAGGGAGGAACATCAAATGGACCAAATTTGGGAACCGGAAGAGGTAAGGAGTCCAAAATGTAGCTCTGTGCCTCCACATTGTGGAACTTACTTGTAGTGTATATGATGAACTAGACGGACCCATACTTACCCAAACATGGATTAATAGGTTCTATACATGACTATGAGGAGAAACATGATGAAACGGTCTCAATCCAAGGGAGGAACATCAAATGGACCAAATTTGGGAACCGGAAGAGGTAAGGAGTCCGAAATGTAGCTCTGTGCCTCCACATTGTGGGAACTTACTTGTAGTGTATATGATGAACTAGACGGACCCATACTTACCCAAACATGGATTAATAGGTTCTATACATGACTATGAGGAGAACATGAGTGAAACGGTCTCAATCCAAGGGAGGAACATCAAATGGACCAAATTTGGGAACCGGAAGAGGTAAGGAGTCCGAAATGTACTTGTGCCTCCACATTGTGGGAACTTACTTGTAGTGTATATGATGAACTAGACGGACCCATACTTACCCAAACATGGATTAATAGGTTCTATACATGACTATGAGGAGAAACATGAGTGAAACGGTCTCAATCCAAGGGAGGAACATCAAATGGACCAAATTTGGGAACCGGAAGAGGTAAGGAGTCCGAAATGTAGCTCTGTGCCTCCACATTGTGGAACTTACTTGTAGTGTATATGATGAACTAGACCCAAACATGGATTAATAGGTTCTATACATGACTATGAGGAGAAACATGAGTGAAACGGTCTCAATCCAAGGGAGGAACATCAAATGGACCAAATTTGGGAACCGGAAGAGGTAAGGAGTCCGAAATGTAGCTTGTGCCTCCACATTGTGGAACTTACTTGTAGTGTATATGATGAACTAGACGGACCCATACTTACCCAAACATGGATTAATAGGTTCTATACATGACTATGAGGAGAAACATGAGTGAAACGGTCTCAATCCAAGGGAGAACATCAAATGGACCAAATTTGGGAACCGGAAGAGGTAAGGAGTCCGAAATGTAGCTCTGTGCCTCCACATTGTGGGAATACTTGTAGTGTATATGATGAACTAGACGGACCCATACTTACCCAAACATGGATTAATAGGTTCTATACATGACTATGAGGAGAAACATGAGTGAAACGGTCTCAATCCAAGGGAGGAACATCAAATGGACCAAATTTGGGAACCTGAAGAGGTAAGGAGTCCGAAATGTAGCTATGTGCCTCCACATTGTGGAATTACTTGTAGTGTATATGATGAACTAGCGGACCCATTTACCCAAACATGGATTAATAGGTTCTATACATGACTATGAGGAGAAACATGAGTGAAACGGTCTCAATCCAAGGGAGAACATCAAATGGACCAAATTTGGGAACCGGAAGAGGTAAGGAGTCCGAAATGTAGCTTTGTGCCTCCACATTGTGGGAACTTACTTGTAGTGTATATGATGAACTATACGGACCATACTTACCCAAACATGGATTAATAGGTTCTATACATGACTATGAGGAGAAACATGAGTGAAACGGTCTCAATCCAAGGAGAT
>CACVBM020001742.1:0-21560 GCA_902728155.2 Microthlaspi erraticum | reverse complement strand
TTCCAACGATTATAAGAGTTATTGGAGCTCTTAGTGGACCTTTTCCAACGATTTCCATCACTTCCATGTGGAGAATCGCCTATGGACATACAAGCCAGGGGTAGTGGTCATGTAGCCTTAAGGTTTGTCCAAAAGAGAGAGATTTCTAGATTAAGAACATAAGCAAGAAGGATTAAGCATAAAGATCCCCTAATCTATCCCATCTCAAACCCTAATGGGAAACTACTCACTACACATGAATGTAAACACAAGCAAATGCAATGAAATGACATCAATATGAAAGAGGAGATAAAATAAACAACTTTTATTGAAATAAGCAAGTGCAAATACAAAGAGATATCCAGATCTAGGATTCAAGAAGCAAGAGCTTCAAGAACACAAAGAGAGGATTAGGCTCTAAAAAGTAAAAGACAATAAATTAAAAAGAAGCTAAAACAAAAGTAATCTAAAGCTTGGTGGTTTTTTCGTGGCTAGAGCCTTTAAATACAAAGAGGATTAGGTTTAGGGTCAAAGGAAGTCAAGGGGGAAGCAACATTTTTCGGGTTTGACTGTTGACTTCTCAGCTCGATCGAGTTGAAGCTTGGCCGGTCGAGTTGGGAACTCGACCGGTTGGTCGAGTAGGTGGTCGAGCTGGTCTTCAAGATGACTTCCTCCTTCTTCCTTTGCGTATCCAGTTGAGCTGCGTCCATGCACCAAGTCCTTCCTTGCTCCTCACGTCCCATATGCTCCAAATGCTCCAAAAGACCTATTTCAAAGGACCAAACATGCATATGTATGCAAATGCAACCTAAAACTACTATGAATGCATAAGAAGAGAAAAGGAACAAGATATGATGCTAATGGATGCTAAAACTATGCAAAAGATGCATAAAAGATGTACTAAAACTATGTAAAATGCAAGTACATCAATGGTTTCTCACTTGATGGAACATAGAAGTCTTCCTCCTTGGGCTGGAAAGTGACAACACCTGAGCGTAGGCTTGGGATATCTTCATGTGGCAGCAAGACAAGGGAAGTGTTGGACCAATTGGAAACTCATAGCAAAACTTGAGTTGGGTCTTTAGTCCAACGGTTTAGGAAGTGGATTGCTGAAGAGCATGGAGATCCAAAGGGGTTGGCTTGGGTAGTGGCTCATAGTTGGGAATGTCAATCCCCACATGTTGTACTATGGCCGTGATAAGCCTCCCAAAACGAACACAAAGCTTCTTGTTGCCTTCCAAGTCTTGAGCTAGCTTCCTCACATTGATAAATGTCTTGGCAAGTAAAAGGCCAAGGTTGGCCTTGTACTCATGCTTGATGAATGGTGTGGTGAGGATGTAGAACTCATCAGTTGTGACCTTGTTGGCTTCTTGTTTGCATTGGAAAGTGGTGGAGATGAGGCGGTGCACATAGCGAATGGCTGGATGAGTGATTCTAGACACCTTTGATCTTGAAGGCAAGAATGGTTCATTGGCAAAGTGTGTCCAATCAGCAAAGGCAGCTTGTTTCCTCTTTGAGTTCTCCTTGAAGTCATGTGCTGTCTCATTGGGAAGTCCAAAGAGTTGGCATAGAGCTGAGATGGAGATGCGCCCATTGGCATCGCCTATCTTGAAGAGTAGGAGTCCATCACCAGCTGGTTGGTCTCCATTGTGTTGGGAAAGGCAAGAGCTACTGTGGAGAGGAACTCCTTGGTGATTGAGTACTCACTACACTCTAGCTTGAAGAGCTTGCTCAAGCCTAGCTTCCTTAGATACCATGTGACATCATCTCTTATCTTGAGAAGGTCAAGGGTTGGGTGTCCATCTTCACACAAGGTTCTATGTTCACCTTCTCCATTGCCTTCTTGCACTTTCTTGGGTCTTGGATTTGTTCTCCAACAAAGCTTACAAGTGCCCAATCATCTTCTCTTCTTGGACTCTCCACATGTTCTTGATTGCATCAATGGAATGTGGTGGTGATGTGTATTGCTGCTCTTGCATTGGAGCTACTACTCCCTAGCTTGATTTGTTTCTTTGGTGGTTCCATGAATGGATCTTCTTCTTCTTCATACTCTCATTTCCTTTTGTCTTTGCCATTGGGTACCTACAAGAGCAAATTCTTGGGAAGAGACATGAGTTTGTGATTAATGCAAAAGAAAATAAGCTAATTGAGTTGTAATAATGATATGGAATAATGGAACAACTCAAGGCTTAATCATGAATCAAAGAAACAAAATGGAAATTTCACTTTTTCAAAGTTAATTTTCGGATTTTACTGTTCATCTCAAGATTATGGTGCTTAAAATCGAAATTTTAGCAAATCAAGAGAAATTGAGTTTCTAATCCAAGTAATCACTAGATAAACTAATGAATTGAAGTATGCCTAAGCAATTTCACCTTTGAATGAGGGGTTTGGAATGCCCAATAAGTTTTGTGAAAAACTATTCAATTGTGAAATTAAACTTCAAATAACTCTAAACCACCTAGGTTCCACCTAGCTAAGTTCATTACAAGACTAATAAGATGTAATTTCAAGTTTAGACAAGAGTTTAAACAAGAAACTTATTGAATTTCGATCTTGCATAAACATAGGATTAGAGTTAGAAGACATACCTTGTGTATTGAAAAGTGAATAATGGTTGCAAGAGCAAGTAAATTCCAATTTAGAGTTATGAACAGTAAAAGTTTTGAAATCAAAGCTGTTGAAGGCCGAGCGAAGAAAATTCCCTTCCTGTCCGGCCGAGTGCGTTCGGCCGGCTGTGGACCAGTCTTCAGTATAAACGTGATATCTCCTAACCGGCTTATCCAAATTGCATACTTCCAACGGCATTGGAACAATAACTCATCTGTCGATCTTGGTGTTGAGTTTCATTGAACTCCATTGAGTTTAAGGGTCCAGGCCTCTGCTGCTTGTCTGATGTACTGATGTAGTCCGATAAAGCTCCTCGGTATATGTCTCAGGGAAATAGAGATATCTCCCAATCTACTCGGTCAAATTGATTGATTTCAGTTGCTTCGAACTGGATTTGATGAAGTCCATTGAGTATAATGTTTTTAAGGCCCTTATAAAGTTGACTCTAAGTACTATAAATACATAAAAACTACCTTTTTAGATGAGAAAGCCATTAAAAACCTTATGAAAAGCATAGTAAAACAATATAAAAAGCATGTAAAATAGAGGTATATCAAGGAGCCTGAAATCGATAGGGCTGAGGATCGAGTTGGGGCTCGAGCTGAGGATCGAGCCCAAGTGGATGAGGATTTGGACGAGCCTGATTGCTACTACTTCGAGGAGTATAAAGCTCCAAGGATGAACCCCTTTGTTGTGGCTGCTCACAAGAGGATTGGACTTCTCCAAAAGTTCAACAAGTGGCAAGGGAAATCCATGAAGAAGATGCAAAAGTCCATGGACAAGATGGTGAGCAAAATCAAGAGTTTGGAGAAGAAGTTGGCTGGTTCCTCATCCAAACAAGGCACCAATGACCTCCCCTTTCCCTAGGAGTCGATCCCTCCTCACCACACCAAGGAGACTCCCGGCCCATGAACCTCACAGAGCCTCGTCCTTTGAACCAAGAGAAGAAGGAGCCAGCCCACAGAGGAGGAGGAAGAGTTCAAGAGCCCGACGCTCCAACTCGACCAGTGGAATCGATCACTACAACAAATATGGGCATTCATAGCATATTACGATAGCACATTTTCTTTTACTGCTATTAAAAGTGAATTTAGGTTTCGGTTTACTTTATTATAGCATTATCTATATGCTATGGTGAAATAAATATGAGCGCCAAATAAAAACACGCTAATCCGCCAATTTTATCAACTAAGCGCCTACATTTAGAAAAAAAAACACGATTTCGCGGTCATTAGAGGAAGAGAGACTATTCATAGCATTAAAAAAAAAAAACACAAATTAATTATAAAAAAAAGATCTCTTTGTTTTCTCCGTCTTCTCGAAGACGATTATCTCTCCGTCGCCATCGTCTAAGCTCGCCATCTCCGTTTTCCTGTCATTTTCCGTCTGAAATCTCTACGGGCTCCAGTACCTAAGTCTCGCAAACCGGATCTCCTCTATTCTCCTCCGAATTCAACCCATATTAACAAGTTCTACAGATTCGCAGCCGCATATAAAAGTGAGTTAATGTTTGTTAAATTTGGTCTGTAGTTTCTTCGAATCAGTCTATAATTGTCAATGTTTCTTCAAATCCGACTTTAATTGTCACCGAGGTTGATACTGTGGACTTGAATCGTAAATGTGATTACTGTATTCTCATACTATTGGGTTTCATATTCAACAGCTTCAGTAGAAGCGAAAAACAATTTAGCTTTATTTTCATAAGGTATATACTTACTTTGGTCTCTACTTATTGTGTCTCTGCTTGCAGAATTGTGTTGGTACTTTGGATTTTGCATCCTTCGACAAAGATTTGCTGTGAAGGTTAGACACATCTTCTGATTTCTTCACATTTTTCAGTTCGCAAATGTAGATTTAGGGTATGACTAAGTAAATTCTAGGATCCTTTTTACGTTTTTGTTCATGGTTTTCACTTACACTTATTAATTTATCGTCTCTAAACACTGAATCATGTGCGCTTGCTTGAATCGTGGGAAGGAAAATAACTAAGTTTGTAAGAGAAATGGTGGACAAGTCTTGGGTGCATTTATGCAGGTATATACAATTCATTTTGTTATTCAGTTTTTGCTTATCTTTCTGACAAAGTCTTGATCACTGTCTTTTTCATTCTTCTTTGATTTTCATGAACTGAAGAGTTGACTCTGCATACGAGTGTGGTGCTCGAGGTTTTGTTAACACAGTTAGTGAAAAGTTAGGAGTCAGTGGGAAGATAATTTGCCCATGTGCATGTTGCCGCAACTTAGAACGCAAGACATGCGACGAGGTTGTGTCTCATTTGGTTATTAACGGGATGGATGAAGCTTACAAGAGACAGTCTGATTGGTTTCACCATGGAGAGGATAGATCGGTTGCTATGTCAGTAGGTCAAGATAGAGTGTGGAATTCTGAAATTGTTGGTTTATACGAAGCTGCGAACTGTCTAGATGAAGAATTAGCTAGTAAGGGTTTAGATCTAGGTGAACTCGCTGAGGGAGAGGACAAGAAGGAAGATGAGTTTTTAGCAAAGCTTGCTGAAGCCGAGAGGCCATTGTATCCTACGTGTGTGAGCCATAGCAAGCTGTCAGCCATAGTGTCCTTGTTCAGGATCAAGACTCAGAATGGTTGGTCGGACAAGAGCTTCAACGACTTACTTGAGACTTTGCCGCACATGTTGCCTCAAGACAATGTACTGCATACATCCACTTACGACGTGAAGAAGTTTCTGAAGACATTTGATATGGGATATCAAAAGATTCATGCGTGTCCAAACGACTGTTGTCTCTTCCGAAAGAAGCTCAAGAAAGTAGACACTTGTCCGAAATGCAAGGCCTCGAGATGGAAGATCAATACACACACGGGTGAAGTGAGGAAGGGTGTTCCACAGAAGGTGTTAAGGTACTTTCCTATCATCCCTCGTCTGAAAAGGATGTTTAGATCATAAAAGCTAGCTTCCGATTTAAGATGGCATTTCTCAGGCAAGAGCACAGATGGGAAGTTGCGGCATCCTGTTGACTCTGCGACTTGGTCTTCCATGGATGCTAAATATCCATCTTTCGCAGCTGAGCAAAGGAACTTGAGGCTTGGTCTTTCTACTGATGGGTTTAATCCCTTTAGCATGAAGAGCAGTAGATACTCTAGTTGGCCAGTCTTGCTGGTGAACTACAACATGGCGCCGGACCAATGCATGAAAGAAGAGAACATTATGCTAAGTCTGCTCATTCCTGGACCGCATCAACCAGGTAATAGCATAGATGTTTACTTGGAACCCCTGATAGAAGATCTGATTAAGTTGTGGAATTTCGGGGAGTTAACTTTCGATGCTATTAGTAAAACAACCTTCACTCTTAGAGCAATGCTTCTGTGGACTATTAGTGACTTCCCAGCGTACGGGAATCTGGCGGGTTGTAAGGTTAAGGGAAAAATGGGATGTCCTATTTTGGGAAACAAACGGATAGCTTGTGGCTAGCTAATAGCAGGAAGCATGTATACATGTGCCATAGGAAAGGTTTGTCTCCTTCACATAGCTTTCGGGCTAAGAAGACTTGGTTTGATGGTAGAACAGAACATGGCGTCAAGGGAAGGATACTAACGGGTCGTAATGTATCTTCATTGCTTAAAAATTACAAGAACGACTTTGGGAATCGGAAAGAGACTGGAAAAAAAGAAGTAGAGTTCCGCGACCTGAAACACATTCTGATAACGAAGACGAAGTCAGTGCATCTGAGGATAAAGAAGATTTGGCAGAGAAAGACGAGGAGTTATCCAGATGGAAAAAAAGATCAATCTTCTTCACTCTTCCTTATTGGGAGGTATGAAAGTTATACTAAATGCGTTTACATGAACTACAATGTATTCTCTTACTTTTTACAAATTTAATTCTAATTTCTCTTGTTACGTTTTTTGAATTTTGAAGGAGCTGCCTGTGAGACACAACATAGATGTCATGCATGTCGAAAAGAATGTGGCTTCTAGCTTAATCGCTACATTGCTACACTGTGGTAACTCAAAGGATGGTCTCAAAGCCAGAAAGGATCTCGAGACTCTTGGTATCAGATTGGATTTACATCCAAAAGCTCAAGGGAAAAGGACTTTGCTTCCTGCAGCTCCATGGTCTTTGTCCAAGGCAGAGAAAAAAACATTTTGCAAGCGGTTATTTGACTTCCAAGGTCCAGACGGTTATTGTTCCAACATATCTAACTGCGTAGCATTAGACGAGTGTAAGGTGATGGGTCTGAAGTCACATGACTACCATGTCCTGATGCAGCAGCTACTGCCAGTTGCGATTAGAGGTTTATTGCCTAAGGGTCCACGGTTATCAATTTTCAGGCTAAGCGCTTTCTTCAGCCTTCTTTGTCAACGAGTTATTGATGTGCATCAGCTACAAGTTATGGAAACAGAGATTGTAGAGACTCTATGCATGTTTGAAAGGTTTTTGCCGCCTAGCTTCTTTGATATCATGATTCACTTGTGTGTCCATCTGGCAAGAGAAGCCCGTCTAGGTGGACCAGTACATTTCAGGTGGATGTATCCGTTTGAGAGGTACTTTTTTTTCCTTTATTATACTTCTGGTGTTTATAGTTGTTAAGGTTTAACGATTTTATTATGGTGTTTATTACTCACAGGTACATGAAAGTGTTGAAAGATTACGTAAGAAACCCATCTAGACCAGAGGGATGTATAGCGGAGTCTTATCTAGCAGAGGAATGCATGAAGTTTTGCTCAAATTTCTTGAAGAAGACCACAAATGTGGAGGAAAAAGACGACAGAAACACAGAGTATGAGAACAAGACTATCCTAGAAGGAAGACCAATATCAGCTGCCAAGTCATTCACGCTCAGTGAGTCAGACATGAAAATTGCTCATTTGGCGGTAATTCAGAACACAGCTATGGTGGATTCTTATGTTGAGTAAGTTTTTTTTAATTACAAAGCTCTCTGCAAAAGCACATAATCCGTTGCGCATCTCTGACATTTTTTTTTCGTTGAATATGCAAGTGCTCATTTACAACATTTACAAGATTCAAATATGAGATGTCGGCGTGATGCTAGCTATTTGTGGAGTATGCACACACAGAATTTCCCTTCATGGCTAAAACAACAGGCATGTTCTGTTTTTTTTTTTTGTCATTATCTTCTATAACTGTAAACATGTTAACTTAATCCGACTTGAAATGGAAACTGATATATGCCTTGAACTGTAAACTTATAGATACCTCTTGATATGGAAGAGAAGGATGAGACTCTTAGGTGGTTGGCTTACGGTCCACGGAGAATAGCCAGATCTTACACAGGCTACATTGTTAATGGCTTGCGGTTTCATACAAACTCGGTGCATAGACTTAGTCAGAATAGTGGGGTCTATTATGAGGCAACAGCGATGTGTAGATCTAGTGCTATAGACACAGCTCAAGTGGTTGATTTGGTGTCGTATTATGGCAGGGTAGTAGATATAATATTATTGGATTATAATGTTTTCTACGTGCCCATCTTCAGATGTTAGTGGGCAGTTAGAGGAAACGGTGTGAAGGTAGAAGATGGGTTTACACTGGTTAACATGAATCAGAGTCAAGTATCGTTTGCCAAGGATCCGTTTATTTTAGCTTCTCAAGCTAGGCAGATATTTTACTCTAGGGAAAACGATGAATCCAGTTGGTATGTGGTTATGAGAGGTCCATCTAGGAGATACAGTGATGAGAATGTAGAAGATGGAAATACTGATGTTGGACCATTACCTTCCAATGTGGACATGGGTCTAGAAGACTTGGAAGATGAGGCTCCTATGGTCAGAGATGATTGTGAAGGAATATATGTGTGATGGGGTTGATTGTTCTCTTGTTCGGAATTTCATATGATTGTAGGAGTTCGAGTAGATCTATTTTGTTCTGTCATTTGATTGAGATTGGAAAATTCTGCAATTGGTTATTATTTATGGTTTTGAGTCATTGCTTTTTGATGATTTGTTTGTCTGCGTTTGGCTAACTTATTATGTGTTTGATTTTGTAAACTTGGTTTTGAGTCTTACAGTAGGGGAGCAATGGGTAAATCCAGGAAGTATTCTAAGAAGAGGAAGAACCTCGGAGCCGATGTGGATGATGAGCCTGAGTTCATTTGCACTATTGATGAACAAACTGGTGGACGACTACTGCCATAAGAGACCCAAGAAGCAGACACACAGCCGGAGGTACAACAACCTGAAAAGGATTGTCAGATGCCTGAAGGTGACGAACAAGTATCTGGCTCACAGCCACAAGATACTGTTCCGGTGGAGGTTCAGCCAGTCAGTAAGAAGCAGAGAGGTCCAACAAAGATGAAAGATATTGCTAGGGATCCAAATTCTCGCATTAAAGTTGAGTTCACTGAGTTAGGAGAACCGTGTGGAGAAGGGTCGGTGAAGTTGTCTTCTTACCTAGGCCCATTGGTGCGTGAGCATGTTCCAGTCTTAATTGATGATTGGAGAAAGATTGGTGAGGAGCTGAAGACAGTTCTCTGGAAATCAGTTAAGGTACTTTCGTTTCATATTGCATAAAATGTATTACTCTTCACGACATCGCTCTTATGATAATTATTGTTGGCAGATACGCTTCGAACTAGATGGAGCATATGAGAAGGCTGCTGTTATGAAGCAGATGGGGTGTTTATGGAGGGCATCAAAGTCACGCCTTGTTAAGCAGATTAACAAGGCTAAAAACCATGCAAACAGAATGAAACTCAGACCAGACAATATCCCAACTCCAGAGTGGAGAAAGTTTGTGAAACAGAAGACTAGTGTGGAATTTAAGGTAATAAATTATCAGAACTTTATATCTTATTGTTATTGCATCTAACCCTCGTTATTAGGCTGTCAGCGAGACATATAAGGAACGAAGAAGCAAGCAGATACCTCACACATGTAGTCGTAGAGGGATGGTTAGACTAGCTGAAGATTTAGTAAGTATAATAAATGTATGATATAACTATGAATTGTTTATGTGATTATTGGATTTGTGATTGTGTCTTCTTACAATATTGTACAGAAAAAGGAGAGCTCAGAACCAGCTGAAGTGACAAGACTTAATGTGTGGGTGAAGTCACGAACGAAAAAGGATGGGTCAGCCGTGAACACAGATGCTGCTTCCAAAATCGTAAGTAGTATTCTAAACATCTGAGTGACTCGTATATGTTTATCTCTGAAAATATAAGCCTATAAAAACGAGAGTGAGATGTTGTTACAAGGACAGGCGAAGGAGATCATGCAATCTGTTGCTGCATCAGAGTCATCTTTGAACCCAAAAGAAGACACGCTTGCACAGATTTTGGGACCTGACAATCCTGGACGCCTGCGAGCAATGGGTAGAGGAATGAGCTTGAGCAAACTTGCTTGTTTCCAAGTGAAGAGCAAGTATGTGTCTGATATGCAGCAAACTCAAGTTCAGTTGCAGCTGCAAGTCAACGAGTTACAAGAAGCCCTTGAGAAACTGAATAGCAATGTACGTTATCATCACTTCATGAATGATTATTTACACTTAACGATTATTTATCTCTCAACTTACACTTTATCTCCTGTAAACTTGTAGCGTGCGGAAGCAGATGTGGGTGAAAACTCAGCCCAGCGAGTAATCATATTTTTATGAAAGTTTAATTTATTCTTTCCCTTAATACTGAACTAACCCTGACGGTAAAAATTTGACAAATGTAGAGTGTAAACCAAAGAACAAAGCCTAAGTGCATTCTGTTTGACTGGGCTGGATCTGAATACAAAGTAGCTGAGGGTCGAATTTTGTCTTTCGATCACATGGACTTTATCAACAGTATACCATTAGGACCTAACTCAGTGAAGGTGTTGGTGGAGATGGCTGTCAACGGAGACGCATTTCTCTGGAGGCCTGCACAAAATATGTTATGTATTTCTCAGGCGGTAGGCGAAACTATTGCGTGGCCTCAGAATTGTGTCGTTGCTCTTGAAGATGAGTTTCAACCAGAAGATATCCCTCCTAAGGTAATGTTTACGGAATGAGAGCAAGATATGTTGTAGCTTATGATTTCATTTAGTTACTAACATCTTATTGTTTTGGCGTCACATCACTTCTGTCTCAGAGCCCAAGCACAACGTCTGTGAACAAATGCAAACTCCTGAACTGGGTATCTAATGATGAAGAACCTGTAGCTGAAGGCCGCTGGCAGACTCGTGATCCCAAAGCTTTGGTGAATGGCTTACCTTTAGGACCAAATGCCATAAAAGTGTTCGTCGATGTGGTTATAGAACCAGATACTTTTATTTGGCGGCCAACAGAAGAACTTTCAAACCTTCAGGACTCTTTGAAGACATTTGTAGCGTGGCCATTAAACGAGTTGTATTCGACGATCTAAACACAGAGGCATCAGTCACGGCATCTCCTCGCGGCCAGCCTCAATTACTTACTCCAACAGCTCCTATCAAAAGTTCAAAACCAGTATCACAATCTCCTACTTCAGGCTCCTCACAGCAGGTATGCTTTCAATCTGGTACATTTCATATCGGTCTGTTATTATGTTATGGTATTAAGTGGCGCGTGATGATAGGATTTTAGGTGGATGTGTGATATGATATGAGGTGGAATGCAAACAGGGGTGAATAAAGATGAATGGTATGGTGCAATCACAATCAATCAATTCCTCTTAACCATCATAGTCATGTAGTATAAGAGGTTATCAATCCAAAATGGGAAACTTGTCACTCTTTGAGAATATGAAACCACAAGAAAGTCAAGCAAGCAGTAATAGATTTGAAGTAACACTAACAACCTAAATGAAGCAGAAATGAAATGCAAAAGTAAACAAAGCAGTGAAGTGACAGCTCGACCAAGACTCGAGTCGAGTCAGAACAAAGTACCAGCTCGATCGAGTTTAGGGACGAGTTGAGACAAAAAAGCTAAAGGACGACTTTAACAAGATAAGCGAGAATTAGGGTCTAAGACAGGGTTTACAATCAGAGGAAGGCTATACTTAATCAATCTTGCTCTTAAAACTCCTTGTATCAAGGCTTCTCTTGATATTGAGCTTCTCAATGCCTAGCAACCCTTTCCCAAGGTGAAAGCTATCAACCAAGGAATGATCTCAGAAACAGGGGGTTAGCCAGTGAGAATCAAGCCTTGGAGGCTATAGGATCATTGCCCAAACTAATCCATCCAACCCCTTAGACCTCTATTTTCTAGAGCAAGAGATATTGGAGCTCTTAGTGGATCTTTTCCAGCGAATTGCCATCACTTTCGTGTGGGGAATCGCCTAAGGACTTACAAGCCAGGGGTAGTGGTCATGTAGCCTTAAGATCTATCCAAAAGAGAGAGATCTAGATTAAGACCATAAGCTAGAAGGATTAAGCATAAAACCTCTAATCTATCCCATCTCAAACCCCTAATGGGTAACTACTCACTACACATGAATGTAAACACAAGCAAATGCAATAAAAGAGACATCATAAGAAAGAGGAGATGAAATTAAACAACTTTTATTGAAATAAGCAAGTGCAAATACAAAGAGATTATCCAGGATCTAGGATTCAAGAAGCAAGAGCTTCAAGAACACAAAGATTGAGATTATGGTGTCTGCGCCAATAGTACAAGCTCCGAACTGGGATCACCCATTTGAGATTATGTGTGATGCATCTGACTATGCAGTAGGAGCAGTGCTTGGCCAAAAGATAGACAAGAAACTCAATGTCATCTACTATGCAAGAAAGACTATGGATGATGCTCAGTGCAAGTATGCAACCACAGAGAAGGAACTCCTTGCCATAGTCTTTGCCTTTGAGAAGTTTCGAAGCTATATAGTTGGATCCAAGGTGATTGTGCACACTGACCATGCTGCCCTTAGACACATCTTCGCTAAGAAAGATACAAAGCCAAGACTTCTCAGATGGATCCTTTTGCTTCAAGAGTTTGATATAGAAGTTGTGGACAAAAAGGGAGTAGAAAATGGAGTTGCTGATCATCTCTCTAGGATGCGAGTTGAAGACATGATCCCCATCAATGATTCTATGCCTGAAGAACAGCTTATGGCAATCATGATCTTAAAGGAGAGTTTTGATGAGAAAGCCAGGCTGGAAGAAGTTAAGGCTCTGCGTGATGAGAATTTGCCATGGTATGCTGATATAGTGAACTTCATGGTGTCCGGAGAAGTCCCTAGTAGCTTTGATGCTTACAAGAGGAAGAAATTCTTCAAGGATGCTAGGCATTACTATTGGGATGAGCCCTACCTGTACAAGAGAGGACCAGACAGCATTTACAGGAGATGCATTGCTGAAGAGGATGTGCAAGGAGTTCTAGAGTATTGTCATGGGTCAGCTTATGGAAGTCATTTTGCTACATTCAAAACAGCAACAAAGGTTCTGCAATCTGGATTGTGGTGGCCTACCTTGTTTAAAGATGCAGCAAGCTTCATCGCAAAATGCGACCCATGCGAAAGGAAAGGAAGTATCACTAAGAGAGATGAAATGCCACTGAACCCAATTCTGGAAGTTGAGATCTTTGATGTGTGGGGAATAGACTTCATGGGACCTTTCAAGCCTTCCTCAAACGGACACAACTACATTCTGGTCGCCGTGGACTATGTGTCCAAATGGATCGAAGCAATCCCCTGCCCAACTTGTGATGCTAAAGTTGTTATCAAACTGTTCAGAACAAGGCTGGACGAAGCTCTTTGGGCCTATAGAACAGCTTACAAAACCCCCATTGGAAGGTCCCCTTTCAACTTACTGTATGGAAAGGATTGTCACTTACCTGTAGAGGTAAAGTACAAGGCACTATGGGCAGTGAAGATGCTGAACTTTGATATAAAGGCTGCACAAGAGAGAAGACTAATGAATTTGTTTGAGTTGGAGGAAATCAGAATGAATGCCTATGAGAACTCCATGATCTATAAGTTGAGAACAAAGGCAGCCCATGACAAACTGATTCGCCTTAAAGACTTCAAGGCTGGGGACAGTGTGCTCTCGTATAACTCCAAGCTAAGGTTGTTTCCCGGGAAGCTGAGGTCAAAGTGGGCGGGACCATTCAAGATTCACGAAGTTTTACCCTATGGGTCCCTCACTTTACTCAATCAAGAGGGGAAGGAATTCACAGTGAATGGACATAGATGCAAGCCATATCTAGGAATGACCCCCACAGAGGAGATCATCACTCCTCTAGAAGATCCAACCCCGGCCTAAAAGGGGTAAGGTCAAGCTAGAGACCTAAAACAAGCTCACTTGGGAGGAATTCCCATGTCTATCTTATGTATTTATGCTTTATCCTTTTATTTTTATGATTTTCTTGGCTAAGTCTCACAGGAGCAGGTTTTAGGAAGAAGAGGCTGACTCGAGGCACAACTCGATCGAGAAGCCACAAGCTCGATCGAGTGAGCCGAACCCAGTCGAGTGGAGTGCTCCTGATGGCCGTCTACCATCTCCAGACCACGACCTGCCTCCCAGTTCTTTGGGGGGCACTGAGGTATCCAAACACCAACCCTTGTATATACCATTTCATATTTTCTTGCATTTGTTTTGTTTTTCTTGGTTTTGCCCTCTTGAATCTTTCACTAAATTTTTCTCACACAAGGGACTGTGTGATTTAAGTTTGGGGGAGGGTTCAAGAGATGATTTAACCTTGTTTTCTTTGTTCTTAGTTTTTCATTATCTTTTGCATAGAAAAACCAAAAAAATCATAAAATTTTCAAAAAATCCAAAAATATTTTCATCTTTTTGCATTCATATTTTAGACTTGTTTAGGATTGCATTTTCACTTGCATTGTTGATTTGACTTTGAAAACTTGTTCATCTTTTGCGATTTCTTGAGTGCCCTGTTTTTAGATTCTTTTGTGCATTAGGGTGAGATTGATTGAGCAGCAAGAACCATGTTTATCTTGATCATATCACTGCATGCACATCTCATTCAACCATTGCTGTGATTTGATGCATTTCCCTATCTATTGAACCATAACTTGATCTTTAATTACCAATGCTTGCATTTGATTTCAACTCATGGCTACCACATACATATCTGGACATTCTTTACCTTTCATATCCCTCTTGCTTGTCCAGATAGCTGATCTCTATCTTTGAGACAGTTACCACACCTTAAACCTAAGCCTTTTCATTTCAAACCCCATATTATCTCTTGTGCGAATGTGAGAACCTTTCTTGGCTTTGCTTAGCATAAGGTGTTGTGTTTAAACCGGCAGGGGCAGTAGTTCTAGTTGTCTAGTTCTCTTGGGATTGTTTTCAGGCTAAGTTTGGGGGTGCCAACTCGAGCTCGATCGAGTTGGGTGTAAAAACCAGAAAAGTGGTAAAAGTTGGGAAAACCCAAAGGAAAAAGAGTTTAGTTAAGTCCAGGGAGTTGGCAGTGTTAAAAAGGGTCTAGTAAAGGTTTGGGAAGTTAAAAAAGGAAGTAAAAAGGGTTCTAAGTAGAATGAAAAGAAGGCAAAGCCTCAAGTGTCAAAAAGGAAAGAAAAGTTCCCTAAGTGTTTAGAAAATCCCAAACCGCTAGATGTTACCTCAAGAAGCCTCTCCCTAGGAATGTTCTTAAAAGAAAAGTGAGCAAAGCTCCTCAGTTTCAAAGGCGAAATGCCAAAAAGGGTAGTTAGGATTTTGTTCTAAAAAGCTCTAAGTGTTGAACTCGATCGAGTTAGGATTAGACGGCTCGAGCTGCTGTTCTTGCATCATCTTTGGTTCTAACACTTAGCCTTCTGCCAAAGCAAAGCCACTTTCTTGAGAGATCCCTGTTACTAAACCACCATACAAAAGAGACCCTCTTTGTCTCTTAACCCATAAACCCTTGAAACCAAATGAGTTGATTGATCTTGCATGTTTTTGGTTCACTGTTTTTGCTTAATGAATGTTAAAGGGATTTGCTGATTTGAATGCATTGTTTGAGTGACTGTGAAGTGGGATTGATGTTGATAAGCATGGTTAAATCTTAATGAATATCTCTCACCTTGTTGCATTCTAGAATCTCTAAGTTGGACATTTAGCAAATCGCTTTTGAGGACATGTTTTTAAGTGTTGAATCAGCTGTTTTCAAACCTCATCTCTTTCTTGTTCTATTTGTTTGCTTGAGGGCAAGCAAAGTTCAAGTTTGGGGGTGTTGATGTACTTGCATTTTACATAGTTTTAGCACATCTTTTATGCATCTTTTGCATAGTTTTAGCTTCCATTTGCATCATATCTTGTTCCTTTTCTCTTCTTATGCATTCATGTTAGTTTTAGGTTGCATTTGCATACATATGCATGTTTGGTCCTTTGAAATAGGTCTTTTGGAGCATTCTGGAGCATATGGGACATGAGGAGCATGGAGGGACTTGGCACATGGAGCAGCTCAACTGGATACGCAAAGGAAGAAGGGAGAAGCCATCTTGAAGACCAGCTCGACCGTCTACTCGACCAACCGGTCGAGTTCCTCAACTCGACCGGCCAAGCTTCAACTCGATCGAGCTGAGAAGTCAACAGTCAAACCCGAAAAATGTTGCTTCCCCCTTGACTTTCCTTTGACCCTAAACCTAATCCTCTTGTATTTAAAGGCTCTAAGCCACGAAAAAACCACCAAGCTTTAGATTATTTTGTTTTAGTTTCTTTTAATTTATTGTCTTTTACTTTTTAGAATCTAATCCCATCTTTGTGTTCTTGAAGCTCTTGCTTCTTGAATCCTAGATCCTGGATAATCTCTTTGTATTTGCACTTGCTTATTTCAATAAAAGTTGTTTAATTTCATCTCCTCTTTCTTATGATGTCTCTTTTATTGCATTTGCTTGTGTTTACATTCATGTGTAGTGAGTAGTTACCCATTAGGGTTTGAGATGGGATAGATTAGAGGTTTCATATGCTTAATCCTTCTAGCTTATGGTCTTAATCTAGATTCTCTCTCTTTTGGATAGATCTTAAGGCTACATGACCACTACCCCTGGCTTGTAAGTCCTTAGGCGACTCCCCACACGAAAGTGATGGCATTCGCTGGAAAAGATCCACTAAGAGCTCCAATATCTCTTGCTCTAGAATAGAGGTCTAAGGGGTTGGATGGATTAGTTTGGGCAATGATCCTATAGCCTCCAAGGTTTGATTCTCACTGGCTAACCCCCTGTTTCTGAGATCATTCCTTGGTTGATAGCCTCACCTTGGGAAAGGGTTGGCTAGGCATTGAGAAGCCCAATATCAAGAGAAGCCTTGATACAAGGAGTTTTAAGAGCTAGATGATTAAGTGTAGATTCCTTTGATTGCAAAACCCTGTCTTGAACCCTAATTCTCTCTTATCTTGTTAAAGTCGTCACCTTTAGCTTTTTTGCTCAACTCGACCCTAAACTCGATCGAGCTGGTACTCTGTTCCTACTCGACTCGAGTCTTGGTCGAGGCTTGCTTACTGCTTTATTTACTTTTTTGCATTGCATTTCTGTTTCATTTAGGTTGTTAGTGTTACTTCAAATCTATTACTGCTTGCTTGACTTTCTGGTTGTTTCATATTCTCATAGAGTGACAAGTTTCCCATTTTGGATTGATAACCCTTTGTACTACATCAACTATCATGGTTAAAGGGAATTGTTGACTGTGTTTGTGTTTGCATCTTACCACCTCATCATATACCACTGATTGCATTCCAACATCTCATTTCATATCTTTTCACATCCACACACAAATCCTATTATCAGCCCCCCAAAGAACTGGGAGGCTAGGTCGTGGTCTGGAGATGGTAGACGGCCATCAGGAGCACTCCACTCGACTGGAGTCGCCTCACTCGATCGAGCTTGCGGCTCCTCCTCTTCTTCTTCTTCATCTTCAAAGTGGGTGTGGCTTCCTTGGCCTTGTTGGAGCTGCGCTTGCTCGAAACGGTTGTAGGGGGTCCAGTTGGTCTGGGAGAAGTCTTGGTAGGGCGTTGGGGTCGTACTCGAATCCGGGGTTCTCAAACAGGGGCTCCTCCAGGTCAACTCGACCCTCAGCTCGATCGAGTTGAGTTTCCTCTGTTTGGACTCGATCAAGTCCGGTGGTCGAGTTGGAGCGTCTGACCTTAGAGCTCTTCCTCCTTCTCTGTGAGTTGTCTTCCCCTTCCCTTGGCTCGAATGAAGAGGCTCTGTGAGGTTCTTGTGTGGAGAGCCTCCTTTGAGTGGTGAGGAGTGATCTACTCCTAGGGAAAGTGGGGGCCATGGGTGCCTTCTTCTTCTTGCTTGAAGAACCAGAAACTTTCTTCTCCAAACTCTTGATCTTGCTCACCATCTTGTCCATGGACTTTTGCATCTTTTCCATGGCTTTCCCTTGCCACTTGTTGAACCTTTGGAGAAGTCCAATCCTCTTGTGGGCAGCCACAACAGAGGGGTTCATCCTTGGAGCCTCATACTCCTCAAAATAGTAGCACTCAGGCTCGCCCAAATCCGCATTCACATGAGCGTTGTCCTCAACTCGATCCTCAGCTCGATCGAGTTCAGGCTCCTCTTCTCGCAAATCCTTCATGCCCAACTAATGTGTAAAGTGGGGGGCTGAATCAATGTTTGTACCTCCTAGAACTGTGGTGAGCTCAGGGTTGGGCAGAAGAAGCTTGGAGGGGCCAGCCAAAGGATGAGTGAATTTGAATTGGAACCTCCCATCCAACTCCTTGTGTTCAATGAAGAGGTTGGTCTTGCAAAACTTAATATCCATCCATCCTGCTGGAGTAGACCTTCTCTTGTCCAAATGGACTCCAGCTGCACAAAGGATTGGTGTGATCACCCCTCCAACACTAAGTTTCCTTCCCGTTTGGAACCTAGTGTTGTAGGCCGTGTCTTGTAGGCGAGTAGCTGCTCAAGGAGAGGCATGAGGTTTCCCTGCATGTGCCCTATCTCCTCTGATCTTCTTCCCATCCCTTGTGCGTGAGATGATGGGCTTGATTCCCATGTCAAGGAGCTTCACTTCTCCTTCATTGATTGTCCAGTGGCTTTCCTTGCAAAGAAGGTGTTGGCAAGAGCCTTGTGGACATATCTCAGCACTGGGACTTCTGATTTGAGCAGCCTTAGACCTTGAGGAAGAGTACTCCATCAGCGATTGTAGCCCAAACCTTTGGAGCTCATCTTCCTTGATGTTCCCAATAGGTTCCTTCTCCATAAGTGAACCCAAACAGTATCTCAAGCTGCCTAAAGGTAATGCCTTCCTTTCTCCCCTTGCCAAGAACGTGATCCATCCCCAGCCTTGGTCCAACTCAGCTCGATCGAGCTCACAAATTGGTGAACCTCATTGATGCCAAAAACTCACAAGTCAGCTCCTTGTATGACTCCAAGCGGTAAGAGAAGAACTTGGCCAGTTGCATGTTCTTGAGCACCAACTCCACATCCTCAAAGATCCCAAGGTCTCTCATGGTGTCATCATGTGGGTACTTGGCTCCACAAAGTCCATGGAGAAGAGAGCATTGTAGTGCTCTTGGTACATAGGGAGTTCTTCTTCCTCCTCTTGTGGCTCAGCTTCCTCCATGGGCTCATCTTGGTTACCCTCTTGATCACTCTCATCAACCAATCGGTTCACCTCCTCTTCTTCCTCTTCACTCTCAGTCTCGTCACTTCCTACTTGAATTGGAGAGCCATAACCCCCCTCTTGAACAAGGTTAATCCCAATCTCAAAATCCCCTTGTTCGCTTTCACTACCAATGGGATCATTCCTCTTCTTGGTTTTCCTTTCCTCCCTCAACCTCTCACTTTCAGACTGCTCTTCAGAGGAGACATGATCCCCTGCCTCAGATTCTGCCATCTGCTGGTTCCTCTCTTCCCTCGATCTCACATACTCCAAACCTTCATCTATGGACATCCTTTCTCTCATTCTCCTTGCTTTCTCTGCCTTTTGCTTTCTTGCTACAGCTGCTTGGCTTCCCTCATCTCTCAACATCTTGAACTTGTTGCTTCTTGAAGTTGTGTTCCTGAAATGGATCAAAAACTCAAGGAATTAGAGTTGCAATCGTTGGTTCGGCCAACTCGACACTCAACTCGATCGAGTAAAAAAAACTTGAGTGACAAACTCGATCGAGTCAAGTGAAAACAGAGTATAACCGAACCTAAATCAAACAAAAAGAGCTGGAAAAGATGCTTAACAATCAAATTGAACCAAGAACAACTAGGTATATGGGACAATTAGCAATTTTAGTGAAAAACAAAGCATCTTAACCAATACCAAACTCAAATTCAATGGAAACAAGACATGCAACAATTTCTAGTGGAAAAACAGAGGTGAGGTGAGGCAAATTCACAAGATTATACAAATATGAAGCATAAAAGAAAGCAATGACTCAAGGATAAGTCCTCAAGGGACTCATGCAATCAAAATCAAAGAGAAAACAAGCAAAAAAGAGATATCGAGATGAAGGAATCAAGGGTTTTAAGTGTTCATACCTTGCATGGATGATGGAGGAATCACAGAAGCTAGAACTTAAAGCAAACAAGATGATGAACAATGAAAATCGCAAAACCTTAAGAGAGAAAGAGGGGAAATCAATTTTTGTTTGTGGTAAAGAGAGAGAGAGAGTGGTTTCAGAAAATTTAGGGTGTGGGAGAGGTGGATTCGATCGAGTTATGGGGAAAATGGAGTGTTTGAGATGTGTGGTTGAGATTAAAAGGTGAAATAAAGAGGGGACAAGAGCTAGGGGCTTTTCTGATCAATTTCAGGAAGTGGGGGACCAAAATTAACTTGTGGGACCCACTCCCTTGACCAAGGAAAACGGTTAAAATTTCAAATTAAAAACTTACCTCGGTCGAGTTGTGGAACTCGATCGAGTTGCCCTTGTTCTAGCTCGATCGAGCTGTCGGTCGAGCTGGCTCCTTTGTCACCTAAACTTAACTCATTGTAAGGTTAGAACATGAAAAGAGATAGAAATTGCATAAATAGAATATGTACAAGGATAAACATGGGACTTCCTCCCAAGTGAGCTTGTTTAAGGTCCCATAGCTTGACCTTTACCTTCTAGGCATTGGTTGAGCTAGTCCCACCATCAAGGGTGATAGTGAGGACTTGAGACAGAAGCTCCTTTAGCTTGGTTGGGTCCCTGGATTGTTCTGAAGTCACCAAGGCTTTGGCTCTAGAGAATGGCCTTGATCTCCCCTTGTACCTTATCTTGTACTCAATCTTCCCATTTTCAAACTTGGTGGGGAACAAAGTCATTGTGAGCTGAGATGGCTTGAATGAAGGGGCCTGAGCTGGTGGATCTTTTCTTTTATCCCCTGGTCTTGCCTTAGAGGCTACATCCTCCCCTTCTTTTAGAGCCCTTCCTAGTGGCTCATCAAACAAAGCTTGAAGGCTTTCTTCATCAAGCACACAAGGGGCTTGAACAAGTCGATCAGCTCGTGGTCTATCAGACGTGGTTTCTCAACTCTAGCCCTCTCAAGACGTGGCTTCTCAATCCTTGGTCCTCTCTCAACCTTATCCTTCCCAACTCTTGGTTCTTTGTCAATTCTTTCCTTCACAATCTTTGTAGCTTCATGACTTCTTAGAACTGAGAGTGGTACTGTCAATTGTGGCACAAAAGTCTGAACCTCTAGGCTGCAAGGATATGACACCAAACTATTCACCTTGTGAAGGATCACTTCTTCTTGTGAAAGTCTATTGAAGCGCCAACTGTACTAAGGAATGGGGTTCCAATAACAGAGGTAGATCCTTCTCTTCTTCCATTTCCATCACAGTGAGATCAGTTTGGATGATGCATTCTCCAATTTTCAAGTGATAGTTCTTGAACACTCCAAGAGGAGACTTAGAAGTTGCATCTCCAAACATAATTGAAGTAGTAGGGCGCTGCAAGGCTCCAGCAAGGCCTAGCTTCTCTGCCATGGAGAGAGAGATCAGATTGATGCTTGCTCCAGAATCCACTAAGGCATTGTCAAGCTCAAGATGCCCAAGTGTGCAAGGGAGAGTGAATTTCCCTTGATCCTTGACCTTTGGTAGGAAGGTGGGTGAAGTAAGCAGGTTGAACTGATGAGTAGACTCCTTCAGGACCTCTGAAACTTTATCACTGTTGGCTAGAATATCCTTGACCATTTGCATTTGATCAAATGCCTCACTCATGTTATCCATAG